>PVIY010057867.1:0-12685 GCA_004026745.1 Myrmecophaga tridactyla
TGCAGTAGTTATGCAATAGCTAAAACTTACATATTTAACTCTTAACTAAATGAAAAATGATTCTTACAGCTGGTCAAAGTGGAAAGTTGTACAAATAAAGATAGTAAGATCATCTCAAGGATAACCAATTTCTCATTCCTAAAAAGTTTCATTCACATGGAGCAAATTCTTTAGAACTTCAAGAACCAGGTGGAATTATTCCAATTTGGTTTTTGCTAACTCTGGAGGCAAACCATCTGGGATATAGATAGGGGAAAATTCAAACAATTATTAAATGTTTGCCATATTTGAAGAACCCTAGTTCTGTTGCTTTCAAAGAGAGATTTAAAGGAGAAGCCATAAGTATCTATGAAATTAATGAAGAAATAGCCTTTCTGGTTCACCTGGAGATTTAATTATCTCCAATTAAGAAGGAATGTCAAAGACATAATGAATTAGAATTTTTACCATATCATTCAGCATTACCAAATACTTACATAATATTTACTGTTTTGAATTTCAATTGATTGTAGTTTGATATTAGAAACAAGTTCTGTTTAGCTACTTAGGAAATACATCATAAATATGTGTTCCCATCTCTATATTCCACCTTCCACACAGTCATATCTGACCCTGGCAAGCCACCATTATGATACCGAATTTTTATCCAGGCAGAAACGTTTATTCTAAGTATTTCTAATTTCTTAATAAATGGCATTTTCAAGTAATATTTTGTTATTTTTCAAATGATAGTTTATGGCTCTCATTCCTTCTCCATCTTATAAAGTAATTTTATTCCAATCAACTCTTTCATCTTCAACACCCTGTAAGATTATCAGAGCCATGGCAATCATACCAATGTTTAGAACTCAAACCCTCACAAATTGTATATAGGCTTTGATCTAGGATCGTTTTTGATAGCTGCTGATTCACACCACGGTCATGAGGGGCATTTAGACAAAGGTTAATATGGTGGAGGTAAATGGGGAGAAGAATATATTCGTTGACTGTGGTTGCCATAACAAACTATCACAAAGTGAATCGCTTAAAATAACAAGAGTTAATTTACCCACAGTTCTGGAGGTCCAAAATCAAATGTTGGCAAAGACATGCTGTCTCTAGTGGTTCCCAGAAATGTCAGGCTTCCTCAGTTCTATTTGTATCCCTCCAATATCTGCATCTATCTTCTATGTTCATCTCCCTTACAATGCCTCTTTTCTCCCATACTCTCCTCTCCTCTCCCCTCCATCCCTCCCCTTTCTCCTTCATATAGGGACACCAGACATCAAATTTGGGTCCCACTGTAATAGAGTATGACCTTATTGCAATTTAAATAATAACATCTGCAAAGATCCTACTCCCAAATAAGTCATGTTCTGAAATTCAGTTGTAATGAATTTGAAGGGAACTTTTTATATCCACTGTGGAAAGTAATACACATCTCTATATTCCCTTCTTCAATCCCTAATAGTCATTTATCTAATGGCTGTACATTATATATCCAATTTTTTGATGCCAATCAGTTTTAGTTCTTTATCACCCTTGTCACTATGTGATATTTTTCATTTCATTTTTCTTTATTATTCAACTGTATCACTCTAGAATAAAATCACCATGAGAACATTGTCCCTTTTGTATGGTTTTAACACTTGATTTCCGGTGGCTAATACATTGTGTAGAAGATGAAAGACAACCAACAGATAGTTGTCAAAATATTAAATAAATGTAGAGTTTGCCAAGCCTATTTAATCAGGTCACAAATCAGGTATATAAATTAAGAAACATTACCATGATGAACTAACATTCATTATTCAAGGTGGTTATTCTCATGCCAGGCAGAGCACATACTTAATCCAATCATTTAGTGTGACTCAGGTCTTCAGAACTTTCCTTTTGACCTATGTACCATGCCATCAGAAATTCTAACATGAGTTTATTCTATTGATATCATTGCAGTTCTATCAAATGGATACCTCTTCCAAAATATAAATAAGATAATGAGAGTAGACACATCTGTGGAAATGAAATCAATAATCATTTAACTCTCTGACAAAGGAACTAAATTAAGGCAGGGGATCTGAAAATTGAGAGTCAGTTAAGAACAAAGAGGTAAAAAAAAATTGACCAGAAATGATGGGGGAAGGTACTGAAGATAACTATCATAATAGTTCATGGCAATCCCTATATTTTGTTATTTGGAGATCATGGAAGTTATCAAGATAATAAAAATTACAGATACTGTCCAAAGGATTTGGAAAATCAGTTAAACTCACATAATCTCACTTTTTCCTTTGGTAAAATGGAGCTAACTATACCATAATATTGTTGCAAGCATTAAGAAAGCTGAAGTTTGTAAAATATCTTCCAAGGTGCCTGGCTCATGATTAGCATTCAAAAAACTTATTTTATCCCCTCATTTAAATGATAAGAAAATGATATCTTACTTCTTACTAGAATGTTTAAGTTGTGTTTTCATGCTGTAGAGACATGTGCTATTTAACATGCATTGTTTTATTCTTCTCTTTGGAATGATTTCTTTTTAAAGTGCAAGAAGTTAACTGATGGCCATGGGCATTCTTGAGCAGTTCTGCAATTTAAATGGAAAGGTATACCTATTCCTTCAAAAGCCTCCTTAAGGGTTCATGATTAATTATCCTGAGTGTCCAGCTGGTTTACATTTCCTCATAGATTCCTGTCCTTTTGAGATTTGCCATTGCCAGTTTATTATTTTTGTGTCCCATTCATAATCCTGTTTTAGTACCTCTTCCACTGAGCTTTTGATGTCTTTCACTTAGACTCCTATTTATTCCATTGATATTTTCTTTAAATGTTGTTTGATTGTTCTTTTATGAACTGGGTGAAATACAATTGGTCTTTGATATTTCTCAAATATCAACCATTGGTTTGGCCTTGACAGTCTTACAACTTTGCAGGCAGGACATGACTGTCAGAAGATGAAAAGAGGCCATGGATCTCCTGGGCTTATATTTGCTATAATTTTGAATTTTCAACAATTGCAACTTTGTGATTTTTAACCATTCAAATGTTGACTGTAATATTCTTAATGAATTAGAATTTTTGGAAACCAGTATAATTGCTTAAAAACCTAAGAAGCAAAGCTTTTCTTAGGAGTAGAGTTAGCCAAGCATGGGTATGCCATTGTCTGGCATTCTAAGACATTCAACATATTCAAGGAGAATTGAGAGCTGCAGAATTTGTTTTTCTTGGGGGGTGGAGATGGGGGAGGGGAAATATACTGTGAGAATTTACATAAAAAGCTATATTAAACGCATCTTCAGATTTTACTCTGTAAAGTATATGTTTTGTATTTTCATGGAGGAACATTATTGCTGAAAGGTACAGGTAAAGAGGTGCTGTGAAATTTTTGTCCTTATTTTTTAATTAGTTAACATAATTATTCTTTGTGACTGAAGGTGTTATTGCAATTGGATCACATACTATATATGGATAGTAACAAACCAAAGGCAGCTATGTATTAGTAGACAGATTATTGGATTGGAGTTTGAAATTGTGAATCAGAGTACTTTATCTGCTACTTACCTGTGGAAATTTGTGCAAAAATAAATTACTAATCTTTGTTTAGCCTTAGTTTTTTAATCTCTTGCCAAGAGTTACAAGATGACCTTTGCCATACTTTTACCTTCCAGATCTCTCAGCAGCACATACAATGGGAAGAACCTAATTTACATCCAGAGACCAAGATGTGAGCAGTGTGGGAAATATGGCTTTTATGATTTAAACAACCTTCCGATGTGAAGGTGGTTAATATGAAGGGGAATGGAGCAAATGCAATGTGTTAAGTACAAGTCTAAAATATGAACTACAGCTACCCACTGGAAAAATGAAGTTTTCATTTTGGAGCTCAAGGCTTCCTTAAAGTTGTAAAGGAAAAAAGAAAACAGAATGAAAGTTCCTTGGTAACTGAAACAGCTTGCATCTAAAGAGCCTAGCACTGTATTCTATGCCGTTTTGCTATAATCAGAGTAATCAAGTGGCCATTTGATATAATGGTCAATTTCCCAAACTTTCTAATTAAAACCAATGTTTAAAATATTTTAATATATTTATATGGCTTAGAATCATTTATATGCAATGAGATGTTTTGAAACAATTTTGAGACTATCTGTAATGTTTTTATGGATTGTTTGAAGGTTAATCTATATTAATTTAAGTTTTAGTATAATTCCCTTTTACCATATAAAACCAAAGAGCTTAATATATCACACCTTTTTATACTTTGATTCCATACAACTTAGAAATGAATAATTCATTATTTCTAAAATATTTATTGAGCACCCTCTATATGCCAGCCATTTTCCAGGTGCTTGAGATATAAGCGTAGAGAGAATATAAATATTCCTGCCCTCATAGAGCTTACATTCTAACAAGGGAGAGGAAAAATAAACAATATAACAAAAAATATGTAACTAACATGTTTTCTTAGAAGTTTATAAGGACTACAGAAAAGTACAAAGTAAAGAGCACTGTAGGGAAGAATATCAGTACTAGGGGTGGCCTGCAATTTTAAACGGGTAGACAGGGTAAGCCTTATGGAGAGCAACACATCTGAAAATATACTTAAAGGAAGGGTGAGAGTCATGTGATATCTACGTGAAGGAAATCTGTCCTTTGGGTTTGAGGAGCAGTAAGCTGGCCACTGAGGCAGGAATCCAGGGAATAGGAGAAGATAAGGTCCAAGAAGGGGTGGCAGGTCAGCTAATGGCCTTGAAGGTAGCGTTCAGGATTTCATTTTTAATGAGATTGAAATGTAGTGTTATTGGAGAGTTTTCATCAGAGAATTGACTTATCTGTAGCAGGCTCGTATTCACTGATAGAGTAAGATTCAAAAAGAGTAGATCTAGTGTGAGGGGCAAGGCAGTAATGTAGAAGCAGTGATAAATTTAGGGGGTGAGTCTGAGTAAGTAGATGAGAAAGAATTGTGTGTCAATCTTAAGAGTAGTGAGATATGTTGGATTCTGGATACACTTTGAAAGTAGAACAAGAAGAACTCATGTCAGATTGAATGTTAGGTACAACAGAGTGAAGTAAAGCATAATTTAAAGATTTATGGCTGAGAAACAGAACAAAATTATCAACAACTAAGAAGAGCAAAGGCATGGGAGGAACATGACTGGGGGAATAGGAATCAGGACTGCAATTTCAATTTCAACATGGTGAATTTGAGATATTAATTAGACATTCAAGTGGAGATTGAGATTTGCCTGGGGTTAGAGATCATGGTCTGGGATACAGATATAAATTTGTTAGTATTCAGAATTTAGAATATTTAGAGCTATGGGATAGTATACATTTACTGAAGCAATATATATTGACATAGAAAATAAGAGAACCAAGAACTAAGCCCAGGGGAACACACTTCAAGAGACCAGTGGTCTAAGGCAGAATCAACAAAGGAGAATGAAAACAAGTGACTTGTTAAGTAAGAGGAAAACCAAGAAATGTCTTTAATTGTAAACTAAGTTAGTGAAGTGGATCAAGAAAGTAAAAGTGATCAAATCCAGTGCAGTTGAAAGGTTTATTAAAACAATGGCTGAGAATTGATCTTGAGATTTAGCAGAAAAGGAGGTAATTTATAATATTGACCAGAAATGTCAGTTAATATTGAGGGGTGAGAAGAGTGTTCCCAGAGTTGGCATAAGAGTGACTGAAAGGGAATGAATTAGAGAGAGCAAATAAGAAAGCACTGTCAACATATTTTACTGTGAAGAGGAAAAACAAATGATAAGGAAGTGAAGTTAAGAGAATTTCTAAGATGGCAAAAATAGCAGGGATTTCTATGGTGATGGGAATAATCTGGCAGAGCCAAAGGTTCTAAGAGGAGTATATTCTAACACCATGACTATTTAGTAGAAAAGAAGACATGAAATCTGGTGCACAATTGGACATATTGGCTTTTGATGGCAGCATGGATAGTTTGTAGGGAGTAAGGCTCTATGATACTAGACAGGGAGACTGAATACATGAGTAAGGATTCCGAAAGTTGTGCATATAGGGTGGTATGAAACTGTAGAAATACTTTTCTGACTGCTTCAAGTTTTCACTGTGAAATAGAAAATGAAGGTCATTGAAAACTGAGGAAAAGGAAGGAGGTATTGGGGATTTGAAGAAAGAAAAAGAGGCATGAAATAATCCTTTAAAACAGTGGCAGAGTAAATGGACTGAGCACACTCAGTAGGATATAATAGTAATTCAAATAACCATTTGAGATTCAGTCAGGAATTAAAATGAGGACAGTTCATGTGGCCTCAAAATAGTACTCACAGGGTGGTCAAAAATTCACACAGCCTATTAGTTTTTTCTAGAGACAGGCAAATATACAAAATTCAGTTACTTAGTCTACTTTTTACTTTTTTTGTCACCTTGTGGGAAAATAGCCTAAAGGCTGAATTAATCTAAGGTTTATAGAGCCACAAAAATTACCATTAGCCAGGTCATTCTAAATTTAGCTGAGATTGAAGAGTATGGTTTGTTCTCATTCTTATTAGGAAATGATATTGAGAACTGATACTTACTTGAGCTTTATCTTTCAAGTGGTTTAACTCACTTGTCCACAGTTGTGACAAATTTCCCAATCACTCTCTCTCTCTATCTATCTATCTTCATAATGTATTGTCAGCACCCTTGGTAATACTCTTTTCTTTTCATTTTATGTTTAAAATCTGTAACTCTATTTTTCTTTGAGAGGTCAGTTACAAGTTCTGTTAATGGTCACCCTGTCCAGATAGGTTTCAAAAATCTTGAATCTGGTAGCCAGCTTAAATCAGGATCAGACTTTACAATATCATTTATTCCAAATATTTATTTCTAACTCTTCATATGGTTAGTAAGATCCTTCCACATTATTGCACCAATAGTAGTCAATATGGTTCCAATAAATTTTCATAACATAAGCTATTAAGGTCCCTCAGGCCAGCCAACTAGCTTCTTCTCTTAGGAGAATGACTTCTAATCTTTGAAGACAGGACAATCATCTAAACTAATTGACATTCACCAAAGCAGAATTGCTACAGCGGAGTTATTCCTTAAAGCATTCAGATTCTTTTCTTAAGAAAAGGATATCTTTGATAAATTTCAGATATTTCATTTAGTTCATGAAGCTTTAAAAATCTCTATATTCTCAGTGTTCAGCCTGGTGTGGACTGTTTTATAGGCGCTAGCACAACTTAAGTTTCACATGATTGAAGAGGTAGTTATGGTTATATCACTAAGTAAACATTTTAATTCATATTTTTTGTGTTTGATACATGAGAAAATATTAAGGCCAAAATTCTTTTTTTGTGCAATAAACACACATTACAATAAAGAAATTGAATCAATGTTGACTTTTCCATACTATTTGTATTACCATTTCTGGGAGCCTATGTTCCTTTGAGTAGATTCTGATTTCCATCTAGTATCGTTTTCCTTATGAGTAAAAGATGTTAATATTTATTGTAGTCTGCTGCTGAATTAGTTCATATTTTTCTGTCTCAATGTCTTTATTTCATCTTTGACATTGAAAGACTTTATTTCTGAGTACTAAATTCTAGGGTGACATTTTATTTTTTATTCTTGGATTTTGTTAAAGATGTTGTTCTACAATCTTCTATCCTATATTTTTTCCTTTGGAAGTGAGCTGTCATTCTGATCTTCATTCCTGTGAATATAATGTGTCTTTCTCTCAGCTGATTTAAAAGTTTCCTCTTTCTCATTGCTTATGAGCAATTTAAAATCATGTGTAATTTTCTTCATGATTTTTATGTTTTGGGTTTTTTGGATTCTTAGACCTGTGGATTTATAGCTTTTCATCAAATAAGAAAAATGTTGGACTATTTATTTATTTATTTATTTATTTATTTATTTATTTATTTACCTATTTACTTGTTTTCTGCCCATTCTCCTATCCTCTTCTGTGGGAACACCAATTACTCACATGCTATAGCAGCTTGTTTTCCTGAAGCTTGCTAATTTTTTCTTTATTTGTTTTTGGTCATTAGTTTTTCTCTTTGTTTCTTATTATAAATAGTTTCTATTGCTATATCTTCAACTTTAATAATATTTTCCTCTGCAGTACCCAATTTCTTCAGTGTCCAATCTTCTGTTAATCTGCTATCCAGTGTAATTTTCATCTCAGTAATTTTATTTTTAATCATTATAATTTCAATTTGGGGCATTTTTATATCTTCCATGTTTATAATTACAGTGCTTAGTCTTACTTTAACTTTCTTGAAAATTATGGAGTACAGTTATAATAACTCTTCTAATATCCTTATTTACTACTTTTCAAAATAAGGTTTTGAAAATCATATTAGTTGCAATGATACCAAACTGAATTAGAGTGTGTGTTAATCCAGTTTGACTGGTGTTCTTATAAGAGGAGGAACTTTGGACACAGTTAGTAGAAGACAGAGAGAGGATGGTCAGAGATTGAGTAATGCCATGGATTGCTGGCTTATCTCCACCAGAACCATACAGAGTTCAGAGAAAACAAGGTTCTGCCAACACCTTGACTTTGGACTTCTGGTCTCCACAACTGTGAGGCAATAAATTACCATTGTTGTAAGCCATCTAGTTTCCATTACTCTGTTATGGCAGCACAAGGAGCTAAGACACCAGCTCGTAAACTGTGGTAATAATAGGACTCACCTTATTTGTTTTTCCTCTCTCAAGAATCACTGATATGCACAACCTGATGTCCAAAGTTTTAAAATCATGTTTCATGTATTTTTCCAGTTATTCAGTTGTTTGGGTTGGGAAGGTAAATCCAGTTCCTTGAATTCCACTTTGGCTAGAAACAAAATACTCAGATCCCTTATTATTTGTTGAGCTGATGGAAGAGAAATTAATGAAACTTTCATTTGTTTCTTTAGTTTTTGGAGTTTGTTTTCATTTGTCATTTAAGGATATTATAACTGATTGAGTATTTAGCTTTGAAATGTTTAAGCCCTTAATATTAAGCTCTCTCTTTTTAAAATTTAAAAATTCTTCTGGGGTCCCTTAGATTAAAAATGCACACACATCCCTACTTATGAACAGCCACAATTATTAGTCTCTGGAAATCAATCAAATTGTGAGCTTCTTGGCCTTTCAGATTGACAGCTTTTAATCACAAATGTTCTACAAAGGTGAATAACCTTCATTTTAATATACAAATGAACTATCAGTCACCAATCTGAGAAGTTCTATAGACTGAGTATCTAAAACATTTCCTCTGCCTGCATAAACTATTTTATCTGGGATCCACTTGGTGTGTTATAAAAAGGAGGCCAAGAATCAAACTGAAGTTAATCCTAATGAGTTTTGCAATTTGGTTTTTATTTGAATGGCTTAGTAGGAAATGATTTTCTACTCTCCAATCATCCCTGCTTTCCATGGAAAATATTTGATAATTCAAATGACAGAAATGGATTTCAAAAGAGTTATAGAAATAGGTTTCTTGATTCTGTTCAGGAAGTAGAGATTTTAAAAAGGGTTTCATTCCCATTCTGACCACATGAAAACACTATGATAGAGTGAATGATATCACATATGATTAAGCTAATAACCTTGAGATGGAGAGATTGTCCTGGATTATCTGGGTGGACCCAATGTAATCACACAGTATTTATAATAGTCAGAGAGGAAGATGTGATGATGGAAGAAGTATGAGAAAGTTGAAGATGCCATGCTGCTGGCTTTGGAGTTGGAGAAAGACTAGGAG
Source organism: Myrmecophaga tridactyla (assembly GCA_004026745.1). NCBI lineage: Eukaryota > Metazoa > Chordata > Mammalia > Pilosa > Myrmecophagidae > Myrmecophaga > Myrmecophaga tridactyla. Next base: position 9,701 of record PVIY010057867.1, read on the forward strand.
CCAAGGAATGCAGGTGTCCTCTGGAATCTAGAAAAGACAAGAAAACAGATTGCCTACTGGAATCTCCAGAAGGAATGCAGTCCAGACACCTTTATTCTCAACCTAGTGAGAACTACTTCTAAATTCTGATGTCTAGAACTATATGGGAATAAATTTATATTTTTATAAGCCACTAAATTATGATAATGTGTTACAGCAGTAATATCAAATATAACTGAATAATGTATAAAACTATAAATATCTCTACCTGATGGAAAGCATAGTAACCAAGTAGCCTGACATCTAAGAATAGATGGATGTCTCCAAGGAAAGTTGGGCACAGTGTTGCAGACATACATGGACCAGAACATAGGAGGAACATGGGACTGTCATAGAACTAAGACATTTTAAGTAAAAATTTAAAATCTTCCTAAACGCCAAGTGATCACTATCATGAATTATAGAACGCTATGGACTGCAGAGACAAGGCAGATTTTCACCCATTTTGCATGCTCTTCTCTACTAGGCACTCTAAAAAATATTTAAGGAAGGCAGGGTATAGGAGAAAGATGAGAGTATCCCTCACTGCAGGAAAGGCATGGAATCCCACTGTGATGCTTCTGCATCTCCAGTGTAGAACAAAATCCTTAAACAGCTGGGAAAAAGGAAGCAACACCTGCATTCCCAAGATAAATGTGAAAAGCCCATTATGGCTGGAAGGAAAGTATGAAAAACAAAATAAAACAAGAACACTCTCCATTTGTGTGAACGGGGAAGGACTCTGTGTTGAGGTCATCAGAGATTCTCCACAGCTTGGAAGGGGCACAAGAATCTTTTGCACATAAGACTTGCTAATGATATAAGGCAGGGTTTGGCTTTCACAGGGAGGACAGTCAGGATCATGGAGACAGTGTTATCCTCAATATCTTAAGGAGTAACTGAAATAGGAGGCTGAAGAAGGGTAAGCCCTTCCCCACCACCATTTCTGCTCCCATCTTAAGGCTAGTAAGCATCACATCATAAGTAATAGCATCTACACATGAAGGAAGGGTAAAGTCATGAAGAGAGACCCTCTGAAATGCAGGTTCATAGTGAAAAACTAAAGTTGAAGGTGAAACAAGCACACTGAGAAAATCTCTACAACAATCCAAACCAAATTAAGTACAGATAGCAAAGAGGAATTTGACATCTGTGATATTACCAGAGCAACAATAGCAATAATTATGACAATAAAATAAATCCAACTCAATTGCTGACTAACTTGATTCAACTTCCCACAATGTGGGTCTATTAGAAAAAGAAACATGTCAATTTCCAGACACAAACTCTATTAACCTCAATGTTTACTGTTCTACAACTGCTTAGCTCACAACCAAAAGTTATGAACCATCCGCATGTCCCAATGCCCTCCTCACCTTGTCCAGCCTACAAATCCCCACGTGAGGCAACAATCACTCCTGACCTCACATACTTCAAGGACAACCTCCTCATCTCACCACAGACTTTGACGCTGACTCTGGGTCACCTGGTTCCATCTGACGTCCTCACAAACTTCAAGGACATAACTTCAAGTCCTTGACATGTTTCTTTTTCTACTAGACCCACATTGTGGGAAGTTGAATCAAGTTAGTCAGCAATTGAGTTGAGTTTATTTATCTGGTAATGATATCAAATAAAAAATCTAAATATGATTATCTAAATCATATAAATACATATGAATATTTTACCATTATTTAGATGGTATGGTTTGAATCAGGAAAACACAAAAGATGAAACTGAATTGCTCTTATATTTAAAAATGATATTTATTTATTTAATGATATTTATATCATTAAAAATGATATTTGTAGCTAGGTACAGAATTATATAAATCAATATTTTCTCATATCTAAAAATAAAAAGCTGGAACATAATGAAGAGAAAAAAGGTTTATTTTAAAAGAAACAAAAATCTTAAAAACCTAGGATTAAATTTACAAACACATGGAAGTCATATCAAAAAATACTGCAAAAGATATGAAAATTATACAAATATTTGAACAAATTGAACAAAAGGTGAAAAGTATACAAAACTATTTCTAAGCATGTGATGCTTTGAAATACTCAAAATCCTAATGATTTCAACATTGTAAAGCTTCTAACTCTTCACAAGCAAAGTGACACATTAGAGAATTTTCCCAATTAAATCGTTTAAAATATACTTTTTAGCGACACATGTTTGGTCATATCAAAACAAAAAGTCAAATATGGTCAGGTAAGTTTTAGCAAAACAGTGGGAGGAAAGGCTGACCAGTTATTAACACAAAGTACAAAGCAACAATAATTAAATAATTTAATATGAGAAAAATAATGGTTACATTAGTGGAACTGAACACAAATCACCCAAATAGACAATAGAACTGAGTATTTAGAATAGGTTAGGTTGGTATCTCAAATTACAAGGAAAATGAATTATTCAAAAACATTGCAGGGACAGTGTGTAGCTATATGGAAAAATATTCTTTACACCTTGGTAAAAACCAATAGATACAAATATAAATGGAAAAAATATCTGTAAATGTAGTAGGGGGAAACCATGTCAAAATCATTACAACCTTTCAGCAGAGAAGAATGTTCTAATAATGACAGAAAGACAGTTAGAAGTGAGAACATTTCATGACAAGAGTAAGAAGATAGGAAAGTTTAAAGCCTGAAGATGAATGAGAAGGAAAAGAGTACCATAAAAGTGGAAATTTTCTTGAAATGGTGAGGAGAATGGCCTGTGCTTTATATGTTGGGACTGTCTTCTTAGTTGTCAATAGACATGACAGCTCAAGAATGTCCAAAATCTTGTTCTCAGGGGAGCTTGGATTCTTATGATCTGATGTGTTTGAGAATTTAGTTCTTCATTTACCTTTCATTCTTCAACTTATCAAATCTCTAGGAGTATGGGACGAGATTGTGATATGGAAGGAGACAATGTGCAGGAGCTTGTGATCTGAGTTGGGGTTCCAAAAATTTCCCGGGT
>PVIY010057868.1:0-12696 GCA_004026745.1 Myrmecophaga tridactyla
ATGGGAAAGGTAGAAAAGTCCTTGAGAGGATGGGAAAGGAGAAGCAGATGTGGTATGTGGTGAGGGGAAAGATATGGAGGCCAAAGACCCAGGGAAGAGTCAGGGATGGGGAGAGGGGATGGGAGGGGAGGATGTAAAAGGGGAAGGCAGGCAACATGGGATGAATTAGGCATAGAACCATGAGGAGATGGGATGGGATTAGGGGAAGCAGGAGCAGGCCCAGACAGAGAAGCAGGGGTTAGCTCTCCCCAGTCCACGTGTGATGTTCTCAGGCATGTGAGGCCCATGACCCCTGACCCCATCCCCCACACTCACCAGGCAGTGATGAGGTACTGGGCCAGGGCAATGGAGACCGGCGAGCCAGTGATGGTCACGTGCCGCTCGCCAGCACCCTCCGCTTGGTTCCCGATCTTGATATGTGCCCCTGACATCTGCCGGATCTCACTGATCTTGCTGCCCTGGCGCCCGATCACGCAGCCAATCAGCTGGGGGGAAGGTGGAATTCAACCCTGGCGAAGCCCAGACCCCAGGCCCCACTCCCCACCCTTGTGCTGCCCCATCCCCTGCTCACATCGTTGGGAACCAAGAACTCCTGCGAGCTGGTCTGTACACTGGGATCCAGCCCTGAGGGGGAGAAGAGGGGCTACTGGGTGTGGCTCTGGGCTTTCCCCAGCCTCCCATCCATCCCAGGGCGGATGCCTGGCCCCGCCAGGTCTCCCTGCTCTGTCCCCTGGCCTCCTTCTGCAAGAAGTGCTCACCTGGCACTACACTGGGTGAGGCAAAGGGGACTGTGTGGCCTGAGAGCTGCTGGAGCTTGGTGACCTGTGTCAAACAAATGGAGTCAGAAGTCAGAGGCGGATGGGCTAACGAAGGGAACGCCTTGGGCTGTGGGTCACTCACCTCAGCTGGAGTCACAGCCCCATACTGGCCCTGGACGGAGAAGCCCTGTGGGGACAATGTAGGTGAAAAAAGGTTACCATGAAAGGTCATGGCCACTCAGCCAGAGGCACTCCTCCTATCTATTCTGGACCCCAAATTCCTTCTATCCCTGCCACCATCTCAGTCCAACTCCTCCTCCTCCAGCAACACCCTCCATCCCTCTTGCTGTTTCCACTCACCTGGTTGGCAGAAAGAAGGACAGTGCCTAAAGAGAGACTGGGATGATATGGGATAGTGGCTCCTTTGGGTGGAGACTGCAAGGCACAAATGGGGAGGCTGTCAGGACTTTTCAGGGCCTCACCAACTTCCCCAAAGGCCCTGTGGCTTCAAGGCCTGCCCCCTGCCCCCCAGAAAAATGCATCCCAACATCCTGGAGCTGTTAACTCATTCCTGCAGATACACCTTGCTCCTGCTGGGTCATCCCTGCCCCCACCTGGTGTCACATGCATAAGGTTTGGGGTGCCTAATGAGGCAAACCCAGGCCCATCCCCTGTCTACCCCCTTCCCTGGAGCAGCACCTCCAGGATGACAGCGCAGATCTGGCGCACACACAGGATAATGGCATCAGGGACCCCAGACACGGTGACAGCACGCTCTGTAGAATTGGGGAGCAAATCTCCTGCCACCTGCACCTGGGCACCTGTGGTCTGCAGGCAGAGAACAGAAGTCACTGCTGCTGCTCGCATAGCCCAGAGGAGGGCTGGCCAGGTTCAGAACACTCCAGGGGCAGGAAGCCATAAGCCCAGGGAGGGTGGGGCTCCCCACAGGTGGCATCCCTTTCCCCTCACCTCCCGAATCTCTTTGATCTTGGTGCCAGCCTTCCCGATCAGCGAGCCACACTGACTGGCAGGAATGACAAGGCGTAGGGTCACGGGAGGCCTGGAGACATTCCCACCATTTGCAGGGGCCGCACAAAGGTCCTGGAGCAGAGACAGAGGATTGGCCATGCATGTCCATGCTCTTCCCCCACCCCTCTAGCTGGAGGATTCCAGAGGGACCCTTCCCAAGCTCTACTCCAAGGCCAGAACCATGCCCAAGGCTCAGCCTCCTCTCCCCCTCTGTAGCCACTGTCTGTGTTTCTCCTGGGAAACCAACCCTGGCCTCCCACCCCAGGTGGTCCCGGACCTCATCCAGCTTGAAGGTAATCATAGAGACTGCATGGAAGACAGCTGCTGTGGACCCTGTGATGGTGGTGATGCGCTCGGGGCAGGAGCCCTCGGAGATGGTGATCCGGGCACTGCTCTGCAGGTACAGGATGAGCAGCGGGCATTGGAAGCACTGTCTGTGCTCCCTCACCAGGAACCCGGCTGCCCACCCACTCACCAAGCCCCAGCCAAGGCCAGGTGCACTCGCTGGTCATCACAGACACAGTGGTGAGGGGAGAAGGTGGGGCAGGGGTTTCCCCTCCCCTCCACACCGGGTACCCTGGGCTCCTCCCTCAAACCCCGTCCTCACCTGCTCCCGGATACGCTTTACAGTCTCTCCCTTCTGCAGGAGACAAGAAAGAGAATCACTCTTAGCCTGAGCGGTCGCTGCCTCCTTCCCCGGGCTGAAGCCTCAGATTGGGGGGTACACACGAGAGCAGGGCCAGGCACCTACCTTCCCAATTATGCTGCCCACTTCCTGCAGACAAGACAAGAGTGGAGTCAGAAGAGGACCCGTGTCCCGGGACCTGCCCCTCCCCCCAGATGGGGCAGGGGCTCTGCAGAAGACAGGACGTCTGAGGGCAAACTCCGGCTGGCTGAGCCTTGTTCTCCAGCTGGCCGCCACCTGCCCCCCGCCCCACCACCTGCTCACCTTCCCGTGCATCAGCATCCGCAGCGTGAGCGTGATGCTGAGCTCTGGCTCCTCCTCCAGCCCCGCATCTGAGCCGCTCATCCTGTCAGGCGGGGCTGGGGCCACAGCAGCCTGGGAGGGCGTCCACGCTGCGGCCTGACGGGTTCTGCAGGAGCAGTGGGGGAGACGTTAGAGAAGCCCGGCTACTCCTGCTCCTGCCAGCCTCACCCAGACCTCAGCTAATCAAAACTCCCGGAGAAGGGAGACAGCGTGGACTCTGAATTTCAGTTGCTTGTGTGGGACTATCTGTGTGACCCTTGACAGGTCATTTAATCCCCAGCTTCCCCATCTGTAAAAGGGGGGAATACCAATTCCTGCCCCCAAAGAGTTATGAGAATTAAAACGAGATAAGCACGTATGCAGTTGGCACCAGTCTCCATGAACATCCTTCCCTTTCCTTCTTTCTTAGAAGAAAGAATTAACTAGGAGGCCTAAAAGAGTCAAGATACAGGAGCTTCTCCCTGACCTTTAGGATTAGTCTTGGTGGTGAGTAAAGCTTCCAACAAGGCCTTCGCTTCCAGGGCCAGAGTCTCCACGAGTTAGAGCAAGAGAGAGCCCCTGGAGAGGAAGCTGGGGCAGTCACTGGGAGCCACGGGAGTCTTGCAGGGAAGGCGGTGAGGCTCTAAGAGCGGCCCTCTTGCTCCTGCCATCCTCCTCCTGGCAAAGGCTTGGCGGCCGGGGAGCCTACCTCCAGGGGCCACCCTCATCCACTAGAAGTCAGTAGAGAAGAGGGTCCCTGCAGACAGCTCTCGGGGGGAGACAGGGCAGGAAGGTGTCAGGAGACCAGCAGTCTGTACAGTGATATTTCCAACCCCGCTTCTATGCGGAGAGAATGGTCCTGGAGGTGAGGGTGGTTCAGACTGGCCACATTCCCAAACCTGAAGCACTCTCTTGTTGTACTGAGAAACAAGTCACTTGGATTCTCTGAGTCTCAATTTCCTCCCCCAAAAATTGGGCTGGGAAATGGGTGATGAGTAAGAAAGGGATTTGGGGGCCTTGCAGGAATGTCAAGGCTGTTAACTGGGTGGAGGAAGGCAGAGCCAGAGATTAGCTGCTGGGATTAACTCAGCCGCCAGCCCTCCCCACCCCGACCCCTTTTCATGCCCCAACTTAATCCTGAACCTTAATCCTGCTTGGAAATCCCTCCTCCAGCGGCTGTCTCCCGCCAAAGCTCAGCCTTGATGGGGAGCTCACTGGGGGACCAGACCCAAGGAGAACAGAGAATGGGACCAACTGGTGCCAAGTCTGTGCCCTATCCCTGCAAATTCCTTCTGCCCGGAGAGCATGGGGCCCATGGATGAATGTGCCCAGCTCCACGTACTCCAAAGGCCCCCGGTGCCCTCCACAGACCTGGCTCATCTTGACCAGAGGATCAGGGGCACTGAACTCTGCCTGCAGTCCTCTTATGAAACCCCCTTGCCAGCTAAAGCTTGGGTATGGAGCGTGGGTATGGAGCAGTCTCATTCTCTCAGGCAGCCCGAACAAGCCAGTATGTGGCAGGAGGCCTCTGCTTCCTCATTTGATGGTCCAACAGGGGTGACAACCCGGTTTCCCCAAGCACACACTGACTCTTGCCTCCCCAGACTCCTGACACCTGTCTCCTCCTTCCATTCGAGTTCTGTCCATAGGTTCTTCAGAGGTCGTAGGTCAGCAGTGGGTGTAAAGCCTGTGCTCCCTGAGCATCCTGGCCAGCTTCGTGCTGGCTGCCCTTGCTAGACATTCCCGCAGCTGCCTGCACTTCCCCCATCAAAGCACTTGTGATGATGTGTTTGGTTTCTGTCTCCCTGGCCAGCCAAGCCCAGGAGCCCCTTAGAGCAGGAGCCAAGGTTGCTGTCTTCTCCTTGTGTTCGCAGAGCTCAGCCAGCTCCAGGGAAGAGAAGGTGCTCAGAACACACTGGTTAGATGAGCAGATGAATTCACTGCACAGAAGGGGAACCTGAGGCTGTCTGTAACCTATCCAAGGTCACCCAGAGAGGTGGGGCATGGAGGGACAAGAACCCAGGGGTCCTGCCTACTGATTGAGGTTTTGTCACAGTTTGTCAGAGACCTTGTCTGTCAGTCCCCTTCCTAGATGGCAGGCCCTCCAAAGGAAGGGACTGTGCCCTGAGGCCCCTGCCTGGCCAGGAGTAGAAATAGGTCATTTTTGAAGAGGACCAACAACTTGTCCAAAGTCACAGGTCTCAAGCTCCAGAATTTTCTAGAGACCCATGTAGGACACCTAACATTGACCCCACATCATCTCTACATCACCTTTTGTGAGCATAAGGCTCCAAGAAAAATGAGACAGGAGGGCTGGAATATGACCAGAACTGGGGCTTCCACCCTGAAAGACACCTGGGTCTGCAGCAGGACCTCACTGCCCCAACTCAATGGGTACCTTGGCCAGGCCCTCACCTGACCCAGGCTTCAGTTTACCCACTACTATGTGTGTATGTGGTGCAGAGGGAGTGGCATGATTGTCTGTCTGTGCCCTTGCTGTTCTGAGAGACCCTTTGGGAAAGAATGAGGGGTCCTGTCCTAAGCCACCCAAAGTTATTCTCCCAGGTGCCCTGAGTACAGGCAGCCCCATTAAACATTACTGCCCCCACCCCCACCCTCACCTGGGTCTGAATTATTTACTGCTCCAGCCTGGTGGGTCCTGGGTCCCGGCCAGGCCACCCACGTGGCAACCATGCAACGTGCCACACTGACCTCCAGCTCACCTCTGGGGGAGCCCAGCCCCCTCTTCCCAGCAGGGCTCCCTGGCAGAACAAACCAAGCACAGACCAGCCTCTGACCTGGAGCGTCCCCTCCAGCTCCCCAGGCCCCTCCCCAGAACTAGTGCCCACTCTTCTGCCCCTGGCTTCCTGCCACACAGGCTGGAGGGGGCGGGAAAGGGGGTCGGGAAGGGGGGGTTTGACGACAGCTGTGTAAGCTATGGAGGCTGCCCCTTCCCCGCCCCTCTCCCCCAGCTGTCTCTCCCCGGACAGCTGTCCAATCAAAGGGCCGGGGGCTTAGTCAGCCCGTCCCCCTCCCCCCCCATGCAAGGATCAAGTGTCCACCCTGGCTTTGTTCTAGAGCAAGAACAATCCGGGAGAGGGGAGGGCTCCTCCAACTCCAGTGGACTGGCCCGCCCCTTGGGGGATTCCCTCTGCTCTGCTGGCCAGAGAGGCTGGACCAGACAGGGTCTGTGGATCCACCTGGGCTGAGAGGAGGGTCCAGTCTCTAGTTTTATCTCTTACCTCATATCCCCCCTACATCCCCCAAAGCACCCACAGCACCAACTGAGCAGCCTCCTCCTACTTCCATGCCAAAGCAGCCATGCTGGCCACACCCAGTGATGCTGGGGAATGGCTGGGGCGTCAGTAAAGGCAGGGCGTGGCATGGAGGTAGCCGCCAGACCTGGGGTGGTTAGCATTAAGGCATTCTGGCTCCCCTCCCCACCCCTTCCTCTGAGGATGCTCACTCCCACAAGAACTCCCCAGCATCCCAGCATCCTGAGACCCAGATACCCAGCCTCCCAGCTGCCCAATCAGACCCAGCTCCTGGGGAGGAGTGGCCTGCAGGGGAGCAGCCTGGGGTCCCAGTTTCAGCTTCTGTTTTTTAACCCAGGTCTGTCTCACAGACTCAGAGCCTGGCAGGAAAGGGAAGCCCTCACAAGTAACAAGCTGGTGAATGCCAGGAACACGACAGTTTCTTTAAAGCATCATTAGCCCTCCACCCAAAAATCTCTTCTCTCCTCACTTCCAACAGCAACGAAGGCAGGCCCAGGCCAGACTGAGGTCCAGGAGAAAGGCCAAAGCCCCATGATACAGCCCACCCACTAGTAGCTACCCTCATCCTGTCTCACCCACATGGAGGAAGGTATCTGATTTCCATGCTCCATGGTGAGACTGGGCCACTCTGCTGCACAACAGTCATCAGTGGCTCCCCAGTGCCAGAGGGATAAAGCCCCATCTCCATAGATGGGCACTCAAGACCTTTCATGATCCCGCCTTTGCCAACTTCTCTTATCTCATCTCTACCCCATCCCCTGCACACACCAGACTGCAGAACATGCCTAGCACCCCAGGACCCTGGGCCTTTGCCCAGGCTATTCCCAGCTCGAAATGCCCATCCTCTCCACACTCTGCCCATCGAAAAAAAAACTTCTCAAATGCTATGTCCTCCATGGAGTCCTCCCCAACCTTGGATGTAATTATTCGGGCCTCTGTCTCTCTAAAGATGTGCTTCAAAAAGCCCCGATTGGACATTTCTGAGCCTATCTTTTCCACTTGCTGAGAGCTCTAGAGGGCAGAAAATTTGAGACAGGACCACAGTGAGCAGGGAGAAGATATCAGGGAGTCCCAGAAGAGCAGTGAGGATGGGCTGAGAAGACCCATCCCCCAGAAGCAGCCACAGGGGCAGAGCCAGGACTTGCCTGGACAGGATTCCCAGTTCCTTCCTCAGCCCCTGCTTCTGCTGTTTCCCGGGGTCTATGAGCTCCCCAGGCATGTCACTGGGGAGGGAGATTTTGGCTGTACTTTCAGACTTCCAGGGGGGCAGAGTGAGTCTCTCTGTGGAGACAGGGGGATGGAAGAAGGGGTGGTACAGACTTCATTGTCTCAGCTGGAGGGGCTTCACAGATCAAGAGGGGACACTGAGGCCCAGAGGGGAAGAGGCTTGTTGGTAAGACCATATGGAAGCAACTGGCAGAGCTAGGAGAACCCAAGGGTCCACCTGTCCAGCTCAGAGATCTTTCCTCAGGACATTAGCGCCACTGGGCAATGATGATGGAAGCTGTGGGGGAGGGGAGTGATGAAGTAGGAAGGGTGGACAGAGCCTGTCTGGGGACACAGGGCGGGGCAAACCAGCCTCCCCATGGCCTGGGCCTGCCAGGGTGTGTGGGCCGCCTGCTCCCAGCCCCCCACCCTGAGCATGCAAGCAGAACAATCCCCTTGTGTTTGGGCAGTCTGAGCCTGCATGCTGATGAAGGCTGGGGAGTGGGGGCTGGGATGGGGGCGCCCTGGAGGCTAAGGGGTTTCCAGAGCCTGGGGGACCTTCAGATGGAGAGAGGACAGGGTCCCAGGAACTGGTCTTGAAACAAAGAGGGGTGACCCCAGGTAACAGTAAGGGCCAAAGTTGAGGTTTAACCTACTAGGGGAGTGCCTGGGGTCTGGGAGCTCTTTGTGGGGGAGAGAACCTCCAGGGAACATACTTTGTTGGTCCAGTATGAAGGTGATCATCCTGGGTTTGGTGGGGACCCAGAGCCCTACAATCTGGGAGGAGGAGGATGCAACTGGCACTGTGTGCATCCTCTTAAAGACCCCTCCCCATGGTGCTAGGGCCGGGTGGGGCACTGGGTGCCACAGGTCTCAAGATGGCGGGCCTGGGATAGGGCAGTGAGGAGGCGGGCATCTCCCTCTCCTGGCCAGGAGCTAGGTCAGAGCTGAGGGGCAGAAGAGCATGGTGGACCACTCTGAGCCCAGAAATGCCCATCTCCATACAACCCTGGCCTGGAGATCTGTTCAAACCACAGGAACTGCAGAGAATGGGGGGAAAAGGTATGAGCCAAACCAGGGGGCTGCAGAGGAATGGCAGATGGGGCAGAGATCCTACAGCACCAGAACCCAGGGCAGGAGGTCAAGAGAAGAGCATGCCCAAAGGACAGAGGCAGTGCCTGGGATAGGGGCCTTTAATCTGGGGTCTGAGGTCCAGATAGCCCCTCCCTGATATTGGGGGCACCTCTGGCAGACCAGCGCCCCCCACTTGCTCAGGCCTCAGCCGTGTGGGTCAGTGAACATGTTCCTTCCAGTCTCCCAATCCCCCAAACCCGAGACCCCGGAGCCGTGAACCTGAGTGCGGGCTCCCCGCCCCCGAGCCGAACCCCCAAACTTCGCGGCCCGCTATGCCCCGCCCGGCCGGCGCCCTACCTCGCTGGGGCTGTCCTGCGGCGGCGGCGGCGCGGCGGCTGGGCCGCTCAGTCCCACATTGTCCCCGGGAGAGGCGTCCGCTCACAACTGCGAGTGACATCAGCTGCGAACAATGAGGGGTTTGACAGGCGCGGAGCCCGGCCGGCCCGGAGCCCGGCTCCGCGCACCCCCCCCGCCCCCCGGCCGGCCCGGCCCGGCCCCTCCCCGCCCCCTCCCGGATCCGATTACAGCGCGGCGGGCCCGCCCCAACCGCCCCAGTGCCGCAGCCGCCCGCCCCGCCCCGTGCGCCGCGGCGCGCCTAGAGCGGCGGCCGCTTCCGGAAGGGTTCTGCCGCCCCTTCGCCTGCGGCCCCCAGAGCCCCCGAAGGGGGGTGGTGGGAGGCAGGCCTGAAGCGCCCTCCCCGGGCGCGAACCTCTCGGTGCCGCCCGCGCGGCGTCCGGCCTGTCCTTCCGGCCCGGGCCTCTCGCCCGCGCCTCGGCCGCGTCCCTAGCATAAACACACCCCCCACCCCATCTCGGCCTCTGCGCGGCCGCCAGCCCCCGCGCCGCCCCGCTCCGTCTCGCTCCCGGAGCCGGCCTCTCAGAGCTCAGGCTCCGACCCTCCGCCCGGCCCAGCTCCCGGTTCTCCTCTGTGCCATTCTCCGCGCGGGGCTATCGCCCACCCAGCCCGGAACCCCTCAGCCATCCACAACTAATGTGAGGCCCATCCCCTTGTCGGCTTAGGACAGGTTACCGGACCGGCTGGAGGAGGGGCCTGAGTGCGTTGCGACCCTTGTGTACCATGCCCCGTGACTCCCCAAAAGCTACCCCCCCCCGGGGATTCCCCAAAAGCTACTCCCCAAATTCCTTTTTGGGCTAGGGCAGCAAAGAATGGAGTAGTTACGTTCTCTACTGCGGAAGGGGTAATATGGGGGGAGGAGTTGAGCTGTTCCCAACACCGCCACCCATTCCCCCATCCCCCACCCCGGTAGCAAATCTTCCTTCTCTGCTCTTTAATCGGCTCAGCCTGGTCCCACTGACCTCCACCTCCCCCCACTGCCGAGTCTCTTGGCACCTGGGTGTGTGGTGTGTGTGGGTGGGGAGGGGAATCCAATCTCCCTTCCCTTCCATCTGGCCTGGAGGACAAAGGGCAGGGGTACCATCTGGTCCCGCCAGGGTGGGGGAGGGGCGGCGCTCTGGAGACAACAAGAGGCTGTGGGGTCTAATTGCATCACTTTATTTCACCAACGACTCTACTCTCCAGTCTCCCCGCCTCCCAAACCTCAGAGCAGGAAACAAGCTTGGCTGAAACGACCAAGGCCTAATAACCTAGGGGAGGGGAAGGGAGGGGGGCACCCAGAAAAAGGAAAAAAGCAGGGAGATCTGGGGTGCCTCCTTCTTTGGGGAACAGTTCTGGGCTAGAGCTAGCTGCAATCAGTGGGTGACTGGAGTCCAGGGCTGGCCATACCCCACGGCCAGAAGGGGGGTTCTCTCAAGGGCTGGCCCACGGGATCCTCAACTTCCTAGACAGGGCAGTGCTGCACCCCTGGGAACAAGTGCTTAAGTGGAGGCACATGTATGCATGTGTATGTGTATGCGAGCATGGCCGCACATGAGAAAGAGCATGTCTCTGGAGCTGCATGGTGTAGTTGCTCCCACATGAAGGGTTTTGTTCGGGAACATGGATGGCTGTAAATGTGTGAGCTTTATAGGTCAGTGGTCTAAGATCTAGGGGTGACTGGCTGCAGGGCAACCGCAGGAGGAGGTGGGAGGGAAAGACTTGGCAGAGCAGAGGAAGGAGGCAAGCAGGAAAGCCTAGAGGAGGAGTTCATCTAATAGATTACCCTCCACCAGATTACATCTCTTGATTCCCAAGCTTTTTTCTCCTGGTTTCATCTCCTCAGTCCGCCACTGCAAGAGAAAGAAGAAAAGACAGATCCCAACAGACAAGGATACAGATGGACAGGCAGTCACACACACCTGCTCTATATGCACTGATGAAGGAGAGTCCATGAAGTGAGAGAGAGACCCCAAGGCAGGCAGGCAGGCAGCCCACCCCAATCAGCAGAGCTGGGGTCTCATGCCAATTCCTGCAAAAACTCTAGCAGCCCTGCATGCCACTCCTCAGGCTTGTCTAGATAACATGGGTGCCCCGCCCCCTCCATGACCAGCACCCGGTGGTTGGGCAGTTGCTTCAGGTGCTCAAAGCTGGTCTGGCCCATGGGGTCCTGGTCTCCATATACAATCAAAGCCGGTGTCTGGGAAAAAGGAAAAGGGGGGCAGAGTCAACACGGACTTGTCATACCAGTCCCAGCTTCCTGAAAGTCAGCTCCAGCCCTCCCCACCACTTCAGTTCCTCCCCAGGGATTAGCCCAGTTGGGTGAAGAATGAGTCCAACTCCCAAGGAGCAGGGACTATGGATTTGTGTCTGCCCTAGCACACAGCTAAGCACAGGACTTGATGCAATAATCTGCTCCTAAATGATCCAAAAGGGTGGAGTTTGATGGTTCAGCCCCCTGCTAGATGCCACCCCTTAGTTACCCAGCCCCAGACCAGAAAAGGTCTCAGGATGGACCCATCCTTGCTCCTGGCAGACATATCTCAGCCTCCCACAAAGGGGTACCTTGACACCAGCATAGTCGGCAGCATTGATTTTGTCAGTGCAGATGGGGGCCACAGGCACATAGCCTTGGAGCTGGGAGCCAGGGGCCGTGAGGAAGGGCAGGGAGTACATGCCACTCAGCGATGGGCTGATCACAACTGGCGGGCCCAGCTCCAAGGCATCCACCACAGCCGTCAAGAAGCTGCCAGGGGCCAGCTCTCCAATAGGGGCAGGGGCAGTTGCTTCCTTGGAGTTTCCCAGACCTGCAGGGATTTGGGTGTGAGAGAGACAAAGGCAGTGAGTCAGAAGACAAGAAGAAATGGTCCCCTCCTCCAGGAAGCCCTCCTCAGTCAATTTCTCTGTGCCCAGGTTCCTGCAACACCCACTGTGGCCGAGTTTATTTCTACAGCAGCCTAGATCTGTCCCATCTGCAGCAAGTAAGAAGCATTTCCCTCCATCTCCCCCAGCAGTTCAGTGCCCTGGAAAGAATCAGGCTCTCGTGTTTGAAAGGGCTAGGTCCAAATCCCAATTCTCTGTTTATGTGACCCTGGGAAAGTCACTTCAGCTCTCTCTCTGTGCCTCCGTTTCCCTATCTGTTAAAAGGGGATAATGGAAGTTATCTGCCAATTAAGATTGTTGTGAAAAATCAGTGAATAGCTGATTAAGAGGCATAAGGTGGTAGACTGGCTCAGGGAAGGTGACTGAAGAGGCTGGCTCTGCACAAGCACTTCCCTCTCCTGTCAGTCCCCACCTTCCCCAGCATGATTAGCTCAAGACCTTACCCCAAAGCCCAACCCACCGTCTGAACCAATCCCGCTCTAGCACAGCTGTCCTTAAGCCCTGAAGCAATACCAGCCATGTCCAATAGAGGGGATTGGACCAGCCGTGCTGCCCCTTCCACCCTTGGCACCACAGGCTGCAGACCCTGTGGTGTAGTCTGGGGTGTGACCATCAGTCTGGGGGGCGCACTTATCTCCTCCAAGGCCCAGCTTGGGGCTTTGCAAGTGGGATCACGGCTGGGACCTGGCGACTGACCAGGTCTTGCCCTTTAAGCCATCAGGACACTTGGTCTTACTCCCCCAACAGCCTGTGGTTAGGGCTCTGCCAAAATATTTGACTTCCACTTGCTGAGCATGGATATTGTGGCAGGTACTGGCCACATACTCATATGGATATCTCATTCCATTTTCACTAGGACCAATCCTGAAAATGAGTGCAGCTATCTCTAGTTACAGAAGAGGAAATAGAGGCTCAGAGACACTGAGACACTGCCCAAGGTCACACAGTAAGGAGCAGCGAGGCACAGCTCAAAGGCCCTTGCAGTGCGCACCACGCTCTGCCAAGCTCTAGGCCCAGCCAGGCTGGACCTTCTCAGTCCGGCCGACTCCAGCCTTCACAGAGTGATCCAGTCCATTGAGGCCGCCCCCCACCCCCTCCCACCCTCTGCCTC
>PVIY010057869.1:0-12703 GCA_004026745.1 Myrmecophaga tridactyla
TTGATGGTCATTATCCAGCAAAGCTAAAAAACTCTTGGGCAGATGAAGATGATTTTTGTTTTCCCAAGAAGATCAGAATATGAACTTTGAAAGTATCTGCCAAAATTGTCCTTTATTAAATTCACCTCAAGTTGTCTAATTTGGGTTTGTCATCAGTTTCCTGTTGATTATTACTGACTTTCACAACTTCCGACATTACTAGAAAGAAGTCTGAATCATCTAGAGAAAGAATGGGAGTGTCATAGAACCAGAGAGGGCCAGGAAAATTTTACTTCACAGGAATGGAAAGAAATAGAATTAATTGATAGGATTATGAAGAGAAAAGATTCTCAGATGCCTGAGATTGGCTGACAATTCATTGTGCTGAAATTTGTGGACAAGGGTTTTTTTTTTCTAAATTAATTCATTATCTGTAGAGTATATGGTTCTATGATTGTTTAAAGAAGAAAATTCTGGGTGGGCATAAACTTTACTTTTTATTTATACCCATGATAATAGTAGGTGGTAGTTGTGATGGTTAAGTACGGGTGTCAACTTGGGTAGGTGATGGTGCCCAGTTGTCTGGTCAGGCAAACACTGGTCTAACATTATACTACAAGGATATTTCGTGGCTGGTTTATTAAATCATCAGTCAGTTGATTGCAGCTGTGGCTGATTACATCTATGATCAACTAAGGGCAGCTCCCCTGCAAGTGAGATATCCCATCAGATGGATTTGATCCTATCGGTTCAAGATTTTTAAGGGAGAAGAGAGAATTTCCATTTCTTCTTTAGCCAGCAAGACTTTCTGTGGAGTTTGAGACCTTTAATCAGAGTTGCCATTTTCACAACCTGCCCTTTTGGACTCTTGCTTTCCCATGGTTGCATGAGACACCTTTATTAATCTCACATTTATAGATATCTCCTTTTGGTTCTGTTTCTCTAGAGAACCCTGACTAATTTGGTAGTCATGAATGAGAATAAGGTCAATGTGAGAATCAAGCTTTTGCTAAATCATTTTCCAGCCCCATGTCCCAGATTGTCATCCATGCCAGTACCTTTAGTCAGGATAGGTGCATAACATCCCATGTTTAAGTGGAAGTGTCCCTCAGGTTCACTTTTCTGATATTTTCCCCTTTTTTCGTTAATTCACTCTTTATTTCCTAGTCCATCCCTTCAGTGAGAATTTCAAGTGTCTTTCCTTCCTTTCCTGCCACTCTCTTCTCTCTTCCTCCCTCATATATATATATATATAAATATACATATATTAATTAATTATACATATATTTATTTATATATATTGAAATGAGAATAGAGAGAGCCTAGAAGAGGGACCATTTAATGTTAGGAGATTAGCCAGTTTGAAACAATTA
Organism: Myrmecophaga tridactyla; assembly: GCA_004026745.1. NCBI lineage: Eukaryota > Metazoa > Chordata > Mammalia > Pilosa > Myrmecophagidae > Myrmecophaga > Myrmecophaga tridactyla. The sequence continues at coordinate 1,353 of PVIY010057869.1, forward strand.
TTGAAATCTATTATAAAACATTCTAGACTTGTCTAATACAGCTGTGAGTGACTATATTTTTACTAGGTTCAACATAGGTAAATGATAGAATAAGTCTTTTGATGGTAACAATAAACAGAATCAAAATATTTTGCAAATCAAAGAAAACATTTGGGCATGAGAATGTAGAAAATACGCATCTTTATATGGCCACAACCTGTTTAGTGCCCACATATATTATTTCTTTCATTCATCAAATAGTCATTGAGCCCCTACTATTCACAAGGCACTGTCATGTATGCTGGGTACACAGCTGTGAATAAATTGAATATAAATCCCTACACCCATGGATCTTACATTTTAGTAGTTGCATTATGCTAAATAGTGATGATTGTTGTAGAAAAAAATAAATTAGGAAAGAAGAAGGGAAGTACAATGGTAGCAAAGCATTGTAACTTTAAAAGGGGTGGTCAACAAATTCATACTGGGAAGGTAACATTTGAACAAAAATGGCAGGTAGAGGATGGTGCGACAGTGGCTCAGTGGCAGAGTTCTCGCCTGCCATGCCAGAGACCTGGGCTCGATTCCTGGAACCTGCCCATGCAAAAAAAAAAAAAAAATCACAGGCAGAGATACCCACTCATATATGGATATCTGTATGAAGGGATAAGCATAGGAGATAGCTAATGTATATGCCTTGAGACAGAAACATGTTTGTAATACTGGGGAGAAAAGTTAAGAATGTTAATGTGATAAAAGTGAATTGAGTAAAGAAGAGAGGAGTAGGAGGGAATGTTAGAGAGTTAGAGTTAGAAATGGCTGGCTTATATAGGTTGGGAGTTAGTGAAAAAAAGACCCAGATAGTAAATATGTTTGTTGGGCTTTGCAGTGCATAATGTTTCTATTATACATGTTTTTTTCTCTTTCTACTTCCTCCTTCAACCTCTATCTCCTCCCCTTCCTCCTCCTCTGCCTCCCTCCTCTTCCTCCTCCTCCTTCTCTTTCCCCTATCTCTCTTCCTCCTCTTCTTCCCCCTCCTCCTTCTTCTTCCTGCTTCTCTTCGTCTTCCTCTTATTCCTCTTTTCCTCTTCTTCCCTTTAAAAATGTAAAAAAAGATTCTCGGAATATGGACTGCAATCTGGCTCCTGTCCAGATTTGGCCTCTGGGCTGTATGTTTGCCGACCCCTGGTGTAGATTATTGCAGAAGTTACTTTAAGTGGGAGGGAAATAAACTGTGTTTTTTAAAGGTCAATCTAGTTGTTATGTTGAAAGTGGAAGCAGGGAGACAGAAAGCCACTTATCGTAAAACAAGATGACAATGAAGAGCTGGGTGGTTGCAGTATGTGGTGGTGAGTTAGATTCCTGATAATTTTTTTAAGAATTGCTGACAGGATTACTGATGTGTGTGGTGTGAGGGATATACAGAAGGCATGAATGATTCTATTTTTTTTACCTGAATAAAAAATTGGGAGTTGCTAGTTACCAATAATGGGCATCCTGATGATAAAACAAATATGAGGAGGACTGAAAAATGACAACTGGAGTTACCAAACAAAGATCATTGGTGATTTTAAAAGTTTTAGTTGAGTCATGGAGATAAAACTCTGTATAAAATATTTTATCAGGGTTTTAAGAGATGGGGCATAATGATTGGAGACAGTGAATAACTGACTTTTCTGATTAATTTCTTCTTTAAAAATATCATAGAAGTGAGGCAGTAGGTAGAAGGAGAATTGGGGTTAAGAAAGAGGCTTTTTAAATGTTTTAAGATAAGAGAAAACAGGACTGGGTACTGAATGAAGTGTTCTAGTAGAGAGGAGACAATTGGTGATACAGGAGGAAAAGGAAAGCATTGCTGAATGATATCTGTTAATAGGTAAGAAAGGATGGGATCTCATGAACAAGTGAAATGATAGGCCTTAGCTAGAGTTTTTAGAAAGTTTAACATCATAACAATGGGGAGGGATGGCACAGATACAGATATGGGAATATATGTATTGTGGAGGTTATGGAAATCTTTGATTTCTTCTATTTTCTTAGTGAAGGAAAACTGAGGTCATGAGTTGAACAAAAATATTAGCAAGAATAGGTTGGAGGTTTGAGGAGAAGAGACACAATGAAATAGCTGTATGTGAGGAAATGCTGAATGATTGTCAGGCAGCTTGAAGGGCTTACTTAAGATTGGTGGCTATCAATTTAATGTAAAACCAGTCAGCATGACTGTATTTTTCTCCAGCCCCTGTTCACCTACAGAAGAAGCAAAGCACTGGATTTAACCAGTTGAGGGAAGAGAGCGACAAAGGAATTGAGGCGACTGCAAGGGGTGATGATAATGTGGACTATGTGAAAGAGTGAGGGCAACAAATGGCAATGTAAGGAAGGGACGATTCACTGTTAGAGGTGTTCAGGATGTTGTAAAGATCTAGAAATTGGGGCTTTAGAAGGAAGGTGCTAGAAAGATAGGAGGTGGTGGATGGAGACTGGGGTACTTAAACATGAGATTTGAGAAAGGTTGTATTTTTTGCAATGACAAAGTCTGGGATATGCCTATGAATGACAGCCGTGGGGAGTACAGAATGAATTCATTGTAAAGAATTAAAGAATTAAGGACCTGGGTTTTGAAATAATCATCTACATGAAAATTTAGACAACTAAGAATTATAGATATGTTGTGAGAGAAAGTAAAAGCTGAATTCTTCAAGGAATTAGCATGAGTCACATTTTAGGGATAATAAATGACCATAATGAGGAGGGATGGTGGTAGTATAGTCTAAATATATGTGAAGGAAAGCTGGTTTTTTGCTGTTGTTGTTGCTGTTAGGGAAAAAAGAAGGAGGATGGTCTAGAAGCAGCAAGGAGTAAATGTCCCCCACCTCCAGTCCCAGTGGTAGGGGGGTAGTGAGAGAGAAAATAGTCATTAAGTGTTGGAGCTCCCAGGAAAGTCAGGATTCAGCAGAGCAGGAAATTGAGCAGAAAGTACAGAACAGAGGTTAAGAATATAGGGGATTTTGCTGGTGGCTGACCATGAGTTTCAGAGGGGAGAAATGCAGAGTTTTAGGTATTGAGCAGGAATGGGAGATAAGAAATTAGAGTTGGAAGCTGTGAGTTAATTATCTGGGAGTTGTGGGCTCTATCTGTGGCTGAAGAAAACATGTAGAAAGCACAATGGATTGTAGTGCCATTGGACTCAAGGCAGTTGGGGCTGGGTTTCTGGGAAGGGAGGTAGGCATCTTATCAGAAGCATGCAGAGTTTGGGCCTCATTTTACTCCTGCAGTAGAAATGTAGAGTCTGGAGGATGATGAGGGTGTGTTACTACACAGGTTAACAGTATGAGTATATGAAATGACAACCTAATGGATAAAAAGTATTTCCATGGAAATATAATATATATATATAATATATACATATATAATATATACACATATATATATAGTTTTCATCATCATCATATCATTTGTAACTATGATGTATTAAATACTTATTCTGTTCTAAGTACTATAATTGAAATTGGCATATACTTTATATTGTTAACCTAGGAACTACATATTGTGAATGTCACTTCAAAGTTGAGACAAATGAGCCCTAGAGAGTTTCAGTAACATGTTAGAGGTCTCACAGTCACTGGTGAAGATTTAAAACCCGGCCATGTGGCTCTCAAATCACTCTTCTTCTAACACTAACTGCTTCTCCAAACATGCACACACTCTTGTCTCTCTTTTTCTTGCCTCACACGGATTTTTTCCTGTTTTCATTCATTCATTCATTTGTTCAGTCATTAACACATATTTATTGAAAGCCTGCTATGCTTCAGGCATTTTAAGGGGCTTTTGGATACACCACATAATAAAACAAAAGTCCCTACCCCTCTGGAGTGCATATTCTAGAAGAGAGAGAAAAAATAAATAAATAAAAACAAACAAACAAACAAATAAATATATAATACATTAGAAGCTAATGAATACTATGTGAAAAAATAAGTAGAGCCTAGATCTGGTTGGCCAAGATAGCAGCTTAAGACACTCCAGGGTACTGTTCCACCACAAAATCTTTGAAAACTAGCAGAGATATCTTCCTTGAAACGCTGAAGAACAGTTAAAGAATTGCAAGTACTGAATCAAGAAAACACAATTTTAAAACAGTAGAAGAAGCACGTGGCACACTTGCTGCATGGTGTGGAGTTGGAATGTGCTCTCAATGTGTCATTAGACCCTGTTCTGAAAGAGGTAGAGTAGCTCCTATGCACATTCTGGATTGCCTGTATGTCAGTGTTAATAGGACAAGGTGGGAGAAAGATGATCATCTCAAATTGACAAAGTTCTGTACCTTTCTTGAAAGAAATGCTTAGAAAATTAGGACGAGTAGGAAACTTCCTCAATATGATAAATGGCATATATAAAAAACCTATAGCTAAAATCATACTCAAAATGAAAGACTGAAAATTTTCCTTCTAAAATCAAAAGCAAGGCAAGGATGTCCACTGTTGGTTAATATTGTACTGGAAGTTCTAGACATAGAAATTAGGCAAGAAAAATAAATAAAAGGCATCCAATTTGTAAAGGAAATTTGCAGATGACATGATCTTGTATATAGAAAATCCTGAAAAATCCACAACAAAGCTGCTAGAGCTAATAAACAAATACAGCAAAGTGGTGGGGTAAAAAGTCAAATTGAAAAAATCAGTAGTGTTTTGATACTAGTAATGTAAAATCTGAAGAGGAAATCAAGAAGAAAATTTCATTTACAATAACAACTAAAAGAATTAAATATATGGAAATAAATTTAACCAAGGATGTAAAGGTACTTGTACTCAGAATACTATAAAATGTTGCTAAAACAAATCAAAGACTTCAATATAGGGAAAACATTCCATAGTCATGGATTAAAAGACTAAATGTAGTTAAGATGTCAAATCTATCCAAAGCTTGTATAGCTTCAACATAATTCCAATTAAAATTCCCACAGCCTTTTATGCAAAAATGGAAAAGTCAATCATTAAATTTACGTTGGAGGGTAAGGGGACCCAAATAGCCAAAAACATCTTGAAAGAGAAGAAACAAATTTGGAGGACTATATTTCCTGATTTTAAAACTTATTGTAAAGTTACAACAATCTAAAGATGATGATACTGGCACAGAGACAGACATATAGACAAATGGAATCAGATTGAGAGTTCAGATTTATGGGAAACTTATTTTGACAAGGGTGCCAAGTGCATTCAATTGGGAAAATATTGGCACTTCAATAAATGGTGCTGGTAAAACTGTATCTCCATATTTGTTCCGGTTTGAAAATGTTGTATACCCCAGAAAAGCCATGTTCTTTAATCCTAAATCAATACTGTTGGGTGGGATATGTTGATTAAGTTGTTTTCATCGAGATGTGACCCACCCAATTGTTGGTGGGACATTCTGATTAAGTAGTTTCCATGGATATGTGTCTCTACCCATTCATGGTGGGTCCCTTATTGGAGTCTTCTAAGAAGGAATCATTTTGGGAAAAACTGCAGAGCAGACACAGGCAGAGACATTTGCAGATGAAGAAAGACAATGCCCCAGGGAAGTTATTGGAAACGGAAAGCCATACAGCAGATGCCAGCCATGTGTCTTTCCAGCTGGCAGAGGCGTTCTGGACACACTGGCCTTTCTTGAGCCAAGGTATATTTTACTGGATGCCTTAGTTTGGACATTGTTATAGTCATAGAACTGCAAACTTGCAACTTTAAAAGTGACAGAGAATTTAGCCAAATTTACTCCTGATTTTGCATGGAAGTTCAAGTTTAAAAGTGACTTGTGGTACAGAGCTGAAGTGATTTCCAAACTAAATGTGGAATATGCACCCAGGTTTCTCCTTGCAGCTTATAGTAAAAATGTGACAGGAAAGAGATAAGCTGAGAACTGAACTCTTTGGTAAAAAGAAAATAGAAATTGATGGTCTGGAAAATTCTGGGCTTCCAGAAAGGGAAACCCCAGAGAATAGTGTCCCACATGAGGATTTAACCAAACATGGAACCAGTTAGCCATTTCAGAAAATGCCAGGATTGGAGATGGAGCTATCCAGGAAGGATTTATGGGAAGTTCTATTGTCTGATGGTTATTATCCCTGCACTTTCTCTCAGCAGAAAACCAACAAGAGTTTTGTGGAGTCTGTATTAACAGAACCACTGCCAGTCTGGAAAAAAAGGGGCAGAAAAGGGACAGATTGAAGGAAAAATTACTTCAAAGGCAAAACCATGGAAGCAGAGTTCTGAAATCAAGGAATTTCAGGCCAGGAATCAGGACCTGCACTTGGAGGGATGAGTTTCCCCCAAAGGCAGAAGGTAGGCTGTCTGCCTTACTGTCAGGAAGAGTTTTGCTGCTTCAGGCCTTGGAGAGGGTAGAGCACATAAGCTGGAGATGGAGGGACCCTGTCTGCCACCCCATTGTTTTGAAGGGGTTGAGCATGTGTCCTGGAGATAGCAGAGACCCCAGGTATTTCACCGAAGCTTGGAGAGGGTGGGACCGAGAGAAAGGTGATTTCCCCCAGTGTGCCCCATTATTGCAAGTCTCATAGCAGGGCCACTGTGTAGTCCCTTGGAAAGGGTGGCACTGATGCTTTCTTAAACCCCAAGGATAAATGGCTCCCAGACTTTTAAATCTAATGGCATCTGCACTGCAGTTTTTCAGAACTGTTTGGGTCCAGTGATCCCTGTGTTCCTTCCAATTTCTCCCTTTGGAAATGGAAATATTTATCTTATGACTGTATCATTTGGATACTGGCAGCAGATAACTTGTTCTGAGTTTTATATGTCCAGAGCCAGATGGGAATTTTTCTCTAGGACAGACCATGTCTGTAGCTGACTTTGAAGAGATTGTGTACTGTTTCTGACTTTGTGTTTTATTTGTATTGCTACTGAAATTATTTAAGGCCTTGTGATATTGTAATCAATGAATATATTTTGTATACGGAAAGAACATGTCTTTTTGGGATCCAGAATGTGGAATGTGACAGTTTGAAACTGTTGTATACCCCAGAAAAGCCATGCTCTTTAATTCTGAGTCAATATTGTTGGGTGAAATCTTTTGATTAAGTTGTTTCCATGGAGATGTGTTGCCACTCATTTATGGTGGGTCACTTACTGGAGTCTTTTAACAGGGAATCATTTTGGAAAAAGCTGCAGAGCTTTCACAGGCAGGGACATTTGGAGATGAAGAAAGAAAATGCCCTTGGGGAAGTTGTTTGAAAGGAGAAACCACAGCCTTCGGCAGATGCCAGAGTGTCTTCCCAGTTGCAGAGGTGTTCTGAGACACATTGGCCTTTCTTGACCCAAGGTATCTTTCTCTGGATGCCTTAGTTTGGACATGGTTATAGCCCTAGAACAGTAAACCTGCAGCTTAATAAATTTCCTTTTAAAAAACTGTTCCATTTCTGGCCTATTGCATTCTGACAGCATTAGCAAACTAATACGAAATTCAGAAGAATGGAGGTCTATCCCTACTACTTATAATATACAAAAATTAACTCAACGTGGATCAACAACCCAAGTATAAGAACTAAAACTATGAAAACAAGAATAAAACATAGGGAGAATTCATCGGAAAATTACTGTAGGAAATGGTTTCTTAAACTTTACACCAAAAGCACAAGCAAAAAAAATTAGATATCTGAGTCTATATCAAAATCAAAAACTTTTGTGCATCAATGACTTCATCATGTAAATTAAAAGCTATATTACAGAAAGGGAGAAACTGTTTAGAAACCATATATCTGATAAAGGCTTGGTATCTGGAATATATAAAGAAATCCTACAAGTCAACAAAGAGATGACCTAATTTAAAAATGTGCAAAAGACTTGAATAGGCATATTTTCAAAGATATATTAGCAAATGAAAAGATACTCAACATCATTAACCATTAGGGGAATGCAAATGCACAAGGAGATACCATTTCACACTCACTAGAATAGCTACTATTATAAAATGGAAAATAACAAATGTTGAAGCGCATATGGAGAAATAAGAGCACTCATTCATTGTTAGTAGGGTATAAAATGGTGCAGCTACTATAGAAAACAGTTTGGCAGTTTGTTGGAAAGTTTAGTATAAAATTACCATATGACCTGGCAATCTCACTTTTAGGTATATACCCAAAATAATCGAAAGCAGGGACTCAAGGATTTATTTGCATATGATTATCATAGTGACATTATTCACATCTGCTAAAAGATGGAAGCAACCCCAGTGTCCATCAACTGATGAATGGTTAAATAAAATGTGGTATATACTTCCAAAAAAGTATTCAGCTGTAAAAAGGAATGAATTTCTGATATATGTGACAACATGGATGAAACTTGAAGACATCATGTTGAGTGAATTAAGCCAGGCACATTTCACTGGTATGAAATAATTAATAAAAGCAAATACATAGAGTCAGAAACTAGAATACCAGGGCCTGGGGTAGGGGTAGGGAATGGGGAGTTAACGCTTAACTGCTATGGTATTTCTGTTTGAGGTGATGGAAAAGTTTCAGTAGTGGATGGTGGTGATGGTAGCACAATATTGTGTATGTAATTAACACCATTGAATTATATATTCAATTTGGTTAAAAGGGGAAGTTGTAGGTTGCATATATGTTGCTAGAATAAAATAAAAAATATCATTGGACTGTACAATACAAACAGTGAAGCCTAATGTAAAGTATGACTATAGTTAATACTACAATTATAATAATATTCTTTCATCAACCAACAAAAGTACAACACTAGTGCAAACTATTAATATTGGAGAGAGGATATGGGAGCTCTATTTTCTGCATAATTTTTCTGTAAGTCTACAACTTCTCTAATTAAAAAATTATATATAAAAAAGTGCAATGAAAAATAGTTTAATTGGAATTCATCACAATTAAAACATTTTCTGTTATAAAGACAGCATTAAGAAAATGAAAACACAACACACAATGGGAGAAAGTATTTGCTAATCAGATGTCTGACAAGGCATTTGTTTTTGTAATAAATGAGAACTCTTACCATTTGTGGTAGTTAGGTCTAGGTGTCAACTTGGCCAATGTTCTAGTTTGCTAGCTGCTGGAATGCAACACAACAGGGATGGATTGGCTTTTAATAAAAGGGGCTTTGTTCCATTAGTTCTTCAGAAGAAAGGCAGCTAACTTTCATCTGAGGTTCTTTCTTACTTGGAAAGGCACAGGATGATCTCTGCTGGCCTTCTCTCCAGGCCTCTGGGTTCCAACAATTTTCCCCAGGGTGATTACTTTCTGCACATCCAAAGGCCTGGGCTAAGCTGGGAGTGCTGAGATGAGGTATGCTGAGCTGCTAGGGCTGTGCTACATTGCACTCTCTCATTTAAGCACCAGCCAATTAAGTCAAATGTCATTCATTGCAGCAGGTATGCCTCCTAGTTGACTGCAGATGTAATCAGCAACAGTTGAGGTTCACGTACCATTGGCTCATGTCCACAGCAACAGAACTAGGTGCCTTCACCTGGCCAAGTTGACAACTGAATCTAACTACCACAGCCAGGCTGCACCTAGTTCTGCTGCTGTGGACTTGAATAATCGACGTGTGAAACTCATCTATGACTGATTACATCTAACAGGAGTGACCTCCACAATGAGTGATGCTCAATTTAATTAGCTGGAAGATTCAAAGAAAGAGGTCAGAAGAGAGCTTCACACAAAACAGCCCAAGCAGCTCAGCATACCTCATCTCAGCACTCACAGATCAGCCCAGATGTTTGGAGATGCAGAAAGGAATAGCCCTGGGGAAAGCTGTTGGAACCCAGAAGCCAGGAAAGAAGGCTAGCAGACATTGCCCTGTGCCTTCCCATATAAGACAGAACCTCAGATGAGGTAGGTTCTATAAGTTTTTAACTAAATAAATCCCCTTTTATCAAAAGGTAATCCAGCTCTGGTGTGTTGCATTCTGGCAGCTTTGCAGACTAAAACACCATTCATTAGTAAAAGGATATTTACCCCAATTTAAAAAGTGGGCAAATGGTCTAAAGAGATATTTTTATGAAAGAAGATATAGAAATGACCAATAAATACATGCAAAGATATTTAACATCTTTAACCATCAGGGACATGTAAATCAAAACCCCAATGAGAGTCTACTTAACACCCACTAGGATAGATTTAATCAAAATGACAGATGATTAGAAGTGCTGGAGAGAATGTAGAGAAGCTAGAACCCTCACACATTGCTGGTGGGATTGTAAACTGGTGCAGCCTCTTTAGAAAATGATGAATTGTACTGTGTGAAATTATGTCAATTAGAGGTATTAAAAAAGAAATGAGAATAAAATTGATACAAGTCTTTAACTTTTTTTTTGAGGAGGAGAAGGAGCAATAGAAGGGTAAAGGAAAGGCAGAACTGAGCAAATCAGCATGCAAGAAGGTTTTCATTAATTTCGGTTGCAAAAAAAAATCTGTGATACAATATGGAGAGAATTCTTCATCAAAATCTTGGAAAGTTTCTTTGAAACTTTTTTCAGTTCAGTATGGAAATCCTGTAGGAAAAAATAATATTAAAATGGACATAAAGCTATAACACTGATTGACTGTATTTAACAATAAATTATTTATTTTACTAGCATCTTTCTTGCACTTGTAATCAATAAACATAAAAGATACACTCTCTTTGTGGTCCACTGGATATTTTCCTTGAGTTAAATGCGTTTTATCATCAATCTTATTCATATGCCTTTTGCTAGGTTTGAATAAATGTGCTTATTCTTATTCACTCAACCAATAATAATGATGATGATATCACCCTCCAGGCAAAATCTCTTGCTATTCATTCAGCCTCTAATTTCCAGTAGAAGTCTATTCCCTTCTTGTAATGGAGTGGCAATTCTCTCCTATTCCAACCTTACACCAAAATTCATATGCAATGTTATAATTTGAATATTACCTATTCATAGATCTTTAAATCAAAATGAAGTCACTTCAGAAATTATGTTGGCCACTTTCTTAGTTTTTATCTTGGTGTTTGCATCTTGTCTCATTCTTATGGAAGAAAATTCTTTCTGTTATATGCTCTATGCTCTGATATATATGCTCTGATAGGTAACGATTGTACATGTGACATATCCTGGTACAAATCATCATTCTATTCTCAGGAGTGGTGGAGAACAATTACCTTTTTCTTTTAAATATTATTTCATATGTGAATGTTTTATTGCCACCCCTCAAATATCTCTTTATTGTGATAAATAACCCTGTCAATTTTACTTGTCAGCCAAAAAGACAAAACATAGCAACAAACAATTAAAAAATGGTGAAACTCTGTACTCAGATGTGTAGGATTAAATTAGGTAACATTTCATGCAATGTAATGTTAAAAATAATAGTGACATTTACTATTTTAAACAATTTG
>PVIY010057870.1:0-12695 GCA_004026745.1 Myrmecophaga tridactyla
GTGAGACCCCAGGGGCCCCCTCCACCCCTTCCTGAGGGACCAGCTCTTGGAAAGGCAGACCGCCTGCAGCTAAATGCTCCATCTGCCAAGAGGGCCGGGAGCTGGGGCTGGCCTAAGAAGCTGAGCCTCAAATGGGCTGGAGCTGGCAATTAGGGGCACGTTTGAAGGCTGCTAAGAGCATTCATGTACAGTTTTTGTGTGGACACATGCTTTTGTGCTTCTTGGAGTAATACTAGGAGTGGAAGAGCTGGGTAATGTGGTAGGTGTATGTTAAACTTTTTTTTTTTTAACATGGGCAGGCACCGGGAATCAAACCCAGGTCTCCGGCATGGCAGACAAGAACTCCACCTGCTGAGCCAGCACGGCCCGCCCACCTATGTTTAACTTTTTAAGGAATTGCCACGCTTTGCCAAGCTGGTTGGGCCATTGTAGACTCCCATTAGCATCTATGGGAACCCCTATCATTCTACATTCATGTCAACACTTGGTATGCTCAGTCTCCTTAATTTTAGCCACCCTACTGTGTGTTGTAGAGTGTCGAGTTTAATCTGCATTTCTCTAATGGCTAACAATGCTAACAGTGCTTTTCTCTGGCTATTTGTATATCTTCTTTTCTGAAGTGTGTACTCAAATATTCTGCTTATTGACATCGGACTATCTCCCTCTTCTTGTATTATTGCTATATTATTGATAAGTCTTTGCCTCATGCTTGTGTTGTGACTAGCATCTCCCGTTCTATGGCTTGCCTTTTCATTTTCCTACTGTTGTCTTTCAAAGAGCAAAAGGTTTATATTTTAATAAAGTCCAATTAATCAAATTGTTCCCTATTATGGTTTGCGCTTTTGTATGCCGTCTAAGAACTCTTTGCCAATCTCAACATCAAAATTTTTCTCCTTCTAGTTTTAAGTGAGGGTTGATGCTCCTTTTTCTTTCCAATTTGGAAATTCAGTTGAATAAGAACCATTTGCAGAAAAGATTTGCTTTGTTGCCTTCCCTGAGTTGCCATGGCACCTTTGTAAAATATCAATTGACGATATATGTGTGGTTCAATTTCTGGACTCTATTCTGTCCCATTGATCTGTCTGTCTGTCCTTACATCTGTAGTAAACTGTCCTGATTATTAGTTTTTCAAGAATAAGTCTTGAAATTAGATAAGTCCTCCAACATTGCTCTTCTTTTAAAAATTCTTTGGGTTATTCTAGGCCTTTGCATTTCCAAATAAATTTTGGAATTGGCTTGCGAATTTTTATTAAGGGATAATTGCCATTTTAATAATATTGAGTCTTCCAATCTATGAATATGGTATTCTCTTCATTTATTTAGGTCTTCTTAAATTTCTCTCAGCAGTGTTTTATAATGTTCAATACAGCTTGGTTTCCTTTTGTTAGATTGTTCTATGTGTTTTGGGGGTGTGCTTCTCTAAATAAAATAAAATTTTATTTTCCAACCATTTGCTGCTAATTGTATAAGAATGTGATTAATTTGGTATTTTTATTTTGTATCCTGTGACCTTGCTAAATTCACTTATTTGTTCTAATGGTTGTTTTGTAGGTTTATGGGCATTTTCTATATCATCTGCAAATTGCAACAGTTTTATTTCTTCATTTCCAATTTTTAGTCCCTTTATATCTTTTTCTTGCCTTATTGCAACGGCTAGGATCATCAATGCAATGTTGAAAACTGCCACCTTTATCTTTTTCTTGATCTTAAGGGGAAAAAAAACAGTCTCACCATTAATTATAACCTTGATGTTCTTTATCAGTTTGGAAAAGTCTCCTACTATTCCTAGTTTGTTGAGAAGTTTTTAATAATCAGTGAGCATAGAATTTGGTCATATGCTTTTTCTATATCTATTTTAAAGTCCATGAGCTCTGTCTCCTTTATTTGGTTAGTGTGATGGTCAAGTTCACATGTCAACTTGGCCAGGTGATGGTGGTTTGGTCCGGTGGTTTGGTCCAGTGGTTTGGTCAAGCAAGCACTGGCCGGATTGTTACCGTGAGGACATTTCATGGGCTTAAAGCAAATTGACTGCATCTATGGCTGATGGAATCTACAATTGATTGAGGAGATTGCATCAACAATGAACCAATGTCTCATCCAATCAGTTGAAGGTTTTAAAAGGAGAAGTGATGATCTCAGAAGTCAGAAGCGAGAGTTTCCATTTCTGCTTCAGCCAGCCAGCTTCTCCTGCAGAATACATAGAAAACCTTCATTCGATTTCCCAGCCTGCAGCCTGCCCTATGGAATTTGGACTTGCGCATCCCAATAATCTCGTGAGACAGTTTTTATAAAAAATCTCACAATATTTAAATTTATCTCCCATCAGTTCTGTTTCTCTAGAGAAGCCTGGCTAATGCAGTTAGTATTGTGAATTACATTGACTAACTTTCTAATGTTTAGCCAAACCTACATTCGTGTCTTAAACCCTGCATAGTCCTGATGTATCATTATTTTTATATATTGTTTTTGACTTGTTAATATTTTCAAAGAATTTTTGCTTCTATATTTGTGACAGATGTAGGTCTATAAGTTTCTTTGCTTAAAATGTCTTTGTCAGGTTTTGGCATTGGGGTTGTGCTGAATTTATAATGTACTGGCAATGTTTCCTTCTTCATTTTCTGAAAAATAAATGCATGTAACAGTAGTTTTATTTCTTCCTTGAATGTTTGATAAAATGAGCCAATGAAACCATCTGACCTTGATTCTCCTTTTTGGAAGTTTTTAAAAATTATTTTTAAATGTTTTATTTCTTCAACAGATATGAGGCTATTCAGAATTTCAGCATTTCTTTTTCTTCTTGTACCAATTTGGTAAGATTTATTTTTCCAGAAATTAGTCTATTAATCTAGGTTGTGGAATGTGTTGCTCTGAAGATGTTCATTAACAATATCTTATCTTTTTTAAAGTCTATAACATATGTGGGGGATAAAACTATATCGATTTCTGATGTTAGTAATTTGTGTTCTGTCTCTTGTACTTCAATACAAGGGGCTTATCAACTTCGTTGGTCATCTCAAAGAACTCACTTTGGTTTTTAGTTTTCTCTTTTGTCCGTTTTCTATTTCATTGATTTCTGCTATTATCTTTATTTCCTTTTACTTTGCTCTTCTTTATCTAGCTTCCCAAACTGGATCCTTAGGCAGTTAATTTTCGAATTTTCTTGCTTTCTAGTAAAGTACTTAAAATTTTATGTTTCCCTCTAAGCACTGCTTTTTGCTGCCTCCTACTATTTCGTTTACTTAATGGGTGTAGGATTCCATAAATATCAATTAGATCAAAGAGATTGATAGTATTGCTTGCATCTTCTCTGTCTTCACTGATTTAATATACTTCATCCTGCAATTGTTAAGAGGTGGGTGTTAAAGTCTGCCATTATGATTGTGGCATTGTCTATTTCTTTCCTTTATTCAGTCAACTTTTGTTTCATATGTTTTGAGGCCCTATTATTAGGCACATAAATGTTTATAATTATTATGGACTCCTTAATCCCTTAATCCTCGCAAAATATCTCCTTTTATCTTGGGTAACATTCTTTGTCTTGAAATCTATTTTATCTGATATTAATATAGATGCTCCAATTCAGTTTAAAATAAATGCAAATTAAAGTCAAAATATAAGAAATGGACAGCACAATACTACCTAACTGTAATGTAATTATGTTAAAATACTGAATGACGCGGCATGTAAAGTCAAAATATATATATATATATATATATATAGAAGCTCCAGTCATGGTATGCTCAATGTGTTGCATGGTACATTTTTTCCCCATCTATTTACTTTAATCCTTCTGTATCTTTATATTTCAAGGGCATTTCTTGAAGTGAACATATATTTGGGTTTTGCTTTGCACCCATTTTGCAAGTCTCTTAATTGTTTAAAATATCAACATTTAATGCTGGTCCTTTCTGGTTTTTCTTTGTTCCTTTGTTTCCCCTTAGATTGCTACTATTTTCTACTATGCCATTTTATTTTCTCTTTCTGTTTTTTTAGTTATATTTCTTTCTCTGTGTGTGGTTACTTGAGGAATTGTTGTGAGTATGCATGTATATATATTTATATTTAAACTTTTCTGCCCCCATCTCTTTCTCCTCCTCTTCTGGACTACAGTTAAAATATGTCAAATCTTTTGATCTTGGCCCGCAGATTCCTGATGTGCTTTTCACTTTCTTTCTCACTCATTTTCCTCTGTGCTTTTCAGATTGGATCATTTTATTGCTGTGCTTTCAAGTTCACTGGCTTTCTCCTCTGCCATCACCATTCTTCTATGAAGCCCATCGTGGGGGTTATCTTTTAAATTTCAAATATTTTATTTGTTAGTTCTAAAATTTGGTTGCTTTTTTATACTTTCCCTGCCAAGATTTTCCACTTCTCATTCATTTCAAATGGGTTTTCCTTTACCCTATTTAGTAGAGCCACCATGCTTGCTTTCAATTCTTTGTCAGATAGTTCCAACATTTGAGTCACCTTGGTGTTTGCATTTTGTTGTGGATTGAATCACTTCCCCACGGAAACATGCTCGAGTCCTGGTTCTGTGGATGTGAACCTATTTATTTGTACATAGGATATTTGAAGATATTATTGAACTGAGGCCAAACTACCCTTGGAGTAATCCAACATAGCTGGAGTCCTTATAAGCAGAGGAATTTTGGACAACCAGTAAGAACAGTCAGTGACAAGAAAACAAATGGCCGAGTGACGGAGGCAGAGATTGGGCAATCAACTGCCAACCTGCCACCACCAGAATGCCACTTCAGAAAAAGTGTGGCCAGCTCACACTTGATTTTAGACTTTAGTCTCCAAAACCGTGAGATAATACATTCCTGCCATTCAAACCAACCAGGCTGTAACATTTGTTATAGCAGCCTAGGAAAACCAAGACATATCTGTTGGTTTTGCCCTTGAGAATGGGTCACGTTTTCCTGTTTCTGTATGTCGAATAATTTTGGAGTGCATCCTGGACAACGTGAGATGTTTTGTCGGGTAGACCCTTGATGTCACGTTTACTTTAGCAAGCAGCCAGCCCGACGGGGTTTCCACGGCAGGTCCTGTCCCCAGCTCTGTCGGTGCTGCTCATACGCGCAATTATTGAGCATCTTCAGCTCTCTTCCATCTAGCCAAGAGGCCGACGGGGTTTCAGTCCCAGCTTCCGCCACCCACATGACACCGACTTGGGACTGGGGTCCGCCTTGGGGTAAAAGTTAAGACCCTGTGTGGCCTCTTCTCTAAGTTTTGACGACCTCTGCAACTTGTGTTTTGCTCAGCATATACAGTTATAAACCAATGGGAGCCGAACAGGAGCCTTGAAAATGTTTGCATGTGTGTGTGTTTATGTAAACGTCATGCTGGCCCATAGAGAACCTGTGGCCCCCCCAGAAGCCTCACTCCGAGGCGGTACCCCATAGCGTTCACTGTTCTGACCCATTTCCCCACAGGTGAGTCCCACCTGCCCCAGAGCATTGCAGAAGATGAAATGCACCGCATACCTTTTGTAACCTCTGCTGCCTGTCCCCAGCTCAGCATCTGAGCTGCCCCCCTCCGTGATGCAGCACAGAGAGGTGATGTGCTAGTTTCCATTGCCAGACTATACCACGGAGGCACCCCAATTGGCACATCGGTCCCCTGATTAACGGGCACCTGGGCTTCAGGGCTGTCGTGATTAAAGCTCCGTGGAACATCCCACCCGAGGCTTGCAGTGGACGTCAGCACCCCACGTCCCAGTGGCAATGGAGACTCGGCCCTCAGCTCACCCCGCTGCCTCCAGCACCTCTGCAGCCCTGGCCGGTCCCACCTCACGCGGGATGGGTGGTCTTGGCACAGAAGCCCCATTTCACTAGGACCCATCGCCTTCCCCCGCCCGATGCTCTCTCTCTCCTTTCCCAGGGGTCAGCCTGCGTCCCGTTCCCCAGCTTTCCTTACCGGCCCACACTCCCACTTAACTTTTATCGGGGCGATGCCCAATAAACCTCGTGGACTTCTAACTCCTTGTTCATAGCCACTTCTCAGGGAGCTTCCTTGACTTCCCTCTTGGACAGAGGTCAGTGGACATTCTTACAAAGTGCCCGAGAGTCATCCTTTCAGGCCTGGGGGGGCCACACAGTCGCTGCCATGGCTACCCCTTGTGCATGATGCTCAGTCTCGGGGTATTTAAAACGCAGACTTTAGAAAGCTGCCTCTGTCCAGCTCTGGGCAGACTCTGGTGGAGAAAAGAATGAAAGAAGGGAACTCAGAGAGGAGGCCGGGCAGGCATCTGGGCAGAGGGAGTGGGCACGGATCGTGAGGGCAAAAACCATTCCCTGTAAGGTGGGGACAGCGAAGGCAGACGTTGGTGACGGGCGTGCGTGTGGGTGGGCGGTCCCCTTGCTTCTGGCTTCGGGGTCGAGCTGTTGCCAAGATGGGAAAAGCCGTGTTCTCCTAATCCAGTCTTGCGGGGGCAGACCTGTCGTGGGTGGGTCTTTTGGATTAGGTTGTTTCCATGGGGATGGGTCTTAATCACCCTGCTGGGGTCCTTTAAGAGAGCTGAGATTGCTGAGAGAGGCCAAGAACGAAAATGCCCCAGGAGAAGCCAGAGGGAGAGCCATTTTCCAACCAGCCCAGGAAAGACAGGCCAGCAGACGTGTCTACATGCCTGCCGCCATGACCAAGGAACTCTGGACACCAGCTGCCTTCCCTCTGAGAAGGTGTCCTCTTGCTGGTGCCTTAATTTGGACATTGTCACAGCCTTAGAATTGTTAATTTGTAGCTTAATAAATCCCCATGGTAAAAGCCAATCCATTTCTGGTATATTGCATTCCGGCAGCTTTAGCAAACGGAAACACATGGAAGGAAAGTCTGGGCAGGGAGAGATGGGAACCTCCAAGCCAGGTTTGGAAACAGCGAGTTGATGGCACTGGTGACACATCCAAGGGCGAGGCAGAAAAGGTGCAGGATACACATGCCTGGAGCTCGCAGAGGCGGCCCAGGTCAGAGAGATACCATCACCTGGGCTTAGGTGGGGAGTGAGGCCCCCTAAAGGGTGCATTCAGGCGGGGTGACATGTCGGGAGGAGAACAGGGACCCGAGGGGCAGCCACGTGGAAAGGACGGCAATGGCGGGTAAGCTGCAAAGGGTGGCCAGGAGAGGAGAGTCCAGGCTGCAGAGAGGCTGGCAGCATAGGAGGGTGCTCTGTGACCCGGGGAGAGGTGCTCACCCTCTCTGAGCCACATTTCTTCATCAGGCAAATGGGGATAAGAATAAAAGTCCTCGCAGATTGTCATGAGAATGAAGTAGAATCGTTGAGTGGATACCTGTCAGAGCAGCTGCTCAGTAAACTTATTCCTTACATTATTATCGATGAAAAGAGACCGCGATTGAGCCTGTCCAGTTTGGGATCTGACCTGGATGCAAATCTCAGGTTAAATGCGGCAATTGTTATTGAACCCTCAGCTTAGGGTTAAGCAAACAGCAAGCTCGCCATTCATTATGATTCTTGCCCTTTGACATCTGAATGGCCAACGGCCTTTATGACATTCCTAGCCATGCAGTTTACGATGCCCATTTTGCAGAGAAGAGAACTGTTTCTCAGTGGTGAGCAGTGACATGCCGAGGTCACCCGGCGAGAACCAGGCAGAATGGGGGGTGTGAGCACAGGCCCCCCTGTTCCAGGGCCCTGCTCAGTCCACACCATCTGCTGTGCAGATCCTGGAAACCAGCTCCCCAGGGTCCCGGACGTGGCCCCACCTGCCCCCTACAGCCTCACCTTGAACATTGGAGGGAAGGCAGAGCCAAAGGGCCTGTCCTGGCTGCTCTCAGGTGGGGAAGGGGACTAACGCGGCAGCACTTGTCTCCAGGGTCAGGTCCATGAGCCTGCAGAGCTCAGGAGGGCCTCTCAGTCCACCTGCTTCTGAGCCAGCCCAGATTCTTTCAAGGTCAGTATAGACAGCTGTGCAGGGTGGCCACTCCAGGGTCAGCTGGGCCTCGCATCTGTGTGTGGACCTCCCTGCCATTCCTGCCCGAGGTGGGACTGCAGACCCTGGACAGGTGCCCTGGAGCCACCAGGACTCCCCGCCAAGGAGATGGGGGTGCTGGGGCAGCAGTTTAGCTGCGAAGCCCAAACTCTCCAGAGGAGCTGACTTAGAATTCTCCCGGTAGACAGGACCGGGGGATATGTATGGGCACACGTACGTGTGTGTGTGTGTGTGTATGCATGTAAGGGGAGTTATTTCAAGGAACTAGTGAAGGCCAGCAGGCCGGAGGCTCTCGAGCAGGAGCTGATCTGCAGCTCTGAGCTGGAATGACCCTGCCTTAAAACCAGCTGCAGGCAGCAGTTCACCACCTCCACGGGACACCTCCCAGCCATACCCAGACCCGTGTCTGACTGAATAAGGGGACAGCGTGGCCTGGCTGAGCTGACCGGGAGACTGATGTTGGGTCTGGCCGGCTGCGGGTGCAGGCTGGTCCCGGGGCGTGCGGGTGGGGGTGGCCAGTCTGGGCACTGGCTTTGGGCATCAGCCAGTCCTGGGTGTGAATCATCCCACGCGGAAACTGGCTGAGTGTCTTCCCGCCCTGTGCCTCAGTTTCCCTGGTGGTAGGACAGGGCGGTGGTGGTGCCCGCCCTGCAGGGCCCCTGTGGGGGTTAAATGAGACAGCCAGGCGAGGCGCTTGGCCCTGGGTGCTGCTCCGTCAGCACTGGCTGGGGCTATTCCGAGGTCAGGGCACGGCCACCCGTGCATCCCGGGGGCCACATGGGCTTTTCAGAGGCGCCGAAGGCCTCGGGTTCACGTCCCGCCTGCCACCCACGCAGGCCGACGTCCCTTCCAACGATGCAGTGGGGGCTAAGGTCACTTGGAGAGGAACAGGTGACCCTGGGGCGGGGCCACGCAACACCCGGTCAGGCCCTGCCTGTTGCTGGGGTGTGTGGGGAAGCTTCGGGCTGCAATGCTGGGGGGATGGTGCAGGCTGGGGACCAGATCTGCAGTGATGAAGGGGACAAATTCCAGGGCAGCGGAGAGGGAAGGGTTGGGGAACCTCATGCTTCTTTTCGTCCTGTCCCCTTTCTGAGTCCAGAAATCCCCGGGTGCCAGGGAGCGCTGCAGACCCACCTTGCAAACGGGCAGCTGTCACCCCATTGCCGGCGAGCACGGGGAGACTCCTGCCCCCCATGTGTAAATGGTGGAGGAGCAGGAGCTGAAGCACAGCTGCTCCAATGCCTATCGACTCAGGGGCAGAGAAACAAAACTTGTCTGTCCACTCCAGATGATAGAAAGTGACTTCGAAATCAAAGAAATGAAGTCCCCTCCTGCAGGCTACAGCATGCACGAAGCTTGAAAACACGAGGACGAGTGAAAGAAGCCAGACACAAGAGGCCGCAGAGTGTTGGCTTCCATGTCTATGAGATATTCAGAACAGCAGATCCGTGGAGAGAAAAGAGATAGTGTCGCCAGGGGCTAGGGGGAGGGGAGGTGACAACCACTAAGGGGTGTGGGGTTTCTTTCGGGGATGATGAAAATGTTTTAAAATTGTGGTAGTGGTTGCGTATACCTGTGAATCAACTAAAGCCCTCGACTCTATACACTTTATATGGGTGAATTGTGTGGCATGTGAATTATATTCAATAAAGCTGTTGCATAAAACGAGTCCAGAAATCCATCGTCCTGCCCATCGTAGGTGCCAGGAAATGAGTGGAGACCACACAGAGCAGCGCCCAGCCCAGCACCCTGCCCCTTTTAGTGCTCAGTAAATACTCATCTCTTTCCTTATTTTGTGCCTCCCAAAGCTCTGACTTAAGGGCAGGCCCTGGAGCTTTCAGGCTGTGTCAGTCTCCTGCCCTGAGCTAAGTCCTGGACTGAATACAGAGTCACCCAAATCCGAGTCCCCTGGAAGCCTGCAGCATGCTCACTTTGATGGCAAAGAGACCCCAGGATCCAGCTGCCAAACTATTGAGAGGTGGACTGTGCAGTGGTAAAGGAGGTGAGCTCCCCAGCCTGAGGCTTTGAGCAAATCTGTATTAGTTAGCACACAGCTGTGTAACAAAGAAACCTAAAAAACACAGTGATCAACCCCAAAGTTAACTCACATGTAAGATCAGAGAAGCAGCCGAGGGCTAATGGATAGTGTCAGGGATGCCTCCTTCCATCTTTCTGCTCTGCCATCCTCAATAAGTAGCTTCCCTCTTGATCCAAGATGGCTGCTGTGGTTCCTTCTATCACGTTTGCATTCCAGCCAGCAGGAAGGCAGGGTTGGGAAGGACTGGGGGAGGACACACCTCTCCCTGTTAAGGTGTGACCTGGAAGCACACATGTAAATTAGCGTTGCCCTGGTCGGAACGCATTACATGGCCATGCCTTGTTGCAAAGGAGTCTGGGAATTGTAGTGTTCAGCTGGGAGGCCGTGTGCCCCAGTAAACACCCTGGCACTTTATCATAGATGGGGAAGGAGGGAATATTGGAGTACTTCAAGCTTCAGTTTCCTCATTTGTAAAATGAGGGTCATAGTTTCAGGGTTGCTTGGAAGAGTCAATGACCAAAGAGCAGGAAGCCCTCAAATGGTAACTTGGGGCTGTTCTCCCAGCCTGAGTGGGGGTAGTGGAGGCCCAGAGACCTGAGCCTGGGTCGTGGGGTGAGGATGGAGCAGGTATGAGGACCTTCAATCTTGCTACCAGGAGCAATGGCTGTGGGGGTGGGGGGTAGGGGTAGGATCCCATATGGAGTCCAGGAGACTTGACCCTCTGTCTCCCACAGCTGGGGGGGGGTGGGCCAGGCCAGGACCACTGTGCCCACCCCTGCCCGCTGCCTGGGTGCTGCCCCATCTGCACGGCCACAGCTCTTCTTTCTGCCCTGGCCTGGGACCCACCCGCCAGCAGAACGCTCAATACATTCTGTTTTGAAAGAAAACAAACTCTTTTGAAACTGTTGCCTAGAGCAGAGACTGAAAGTCTCACTCCCTCACTCCTCCCAACCCAACCTTGGGGCCAGGGGACACCTGAGCTCTAGGGAATCCTGACAGATGAGGCCATCCTGCCATCGCCGCCAAGGACCCAACCTCTGAGCAGCTGGGGGGCGGGCAGGGCCCCCACTTGTGGCAACCTTGAATGTAGAGACGGAGTTAAGAGTAAAGGTAATGGGGAGCCATTGCATACTTAATAAGGAGGGTGGCTGAGTCACAGGATGGTTTCAGGGAGTTCCCTCTGGCCCCCAATGGGGCACGGCAGGTACTTTGATGCCTGAGGCAGTGGGCCCCCACTGGAAGGCTGCTACAGCTGGCACCAGAGTTGAATGAGGGGCAAGAGGGGGGTGACAAAGGAGAGAGAAGTATTAAGACAGCACTGAGGGCATCCAGGTGGCAGAGTCGGTCCTGCTGGGCTCCCCTCCACTCCTGCTCAGCCCTGGAGGGGACCCCAAAGGATAACGCCATATCCCCAGCCCAGAGAAGCTCCTCTCCCCCAGCATCCTTCCCGTGGGCTGGCCCAGGCAGCCGGGCAGGGTGACCCCAGCAGCATCGGAGGGCCGTTGGCTCCTGGGGAGTTGGGCCAGGTCACAGGGCAGAGGTGATAACTAAAGCCCCTCCTCCTGGGCTCTCCCCTCTGCTGTGGGACTCCCCGCCACGGGCTTCGCCTGCATCACCTTGCATCCCCCTCATGCAACCCCAGGGGCAGGAGCCCATGCTAGGCAGGTGCCCGCGGTATACCCCACATGTGAAGAGACTGGGGTGCCTTGGAGCAAGGTCATTCCTGCTGGAGGTGACGCAGCTGGGGAGGCCCAGGCCCAGGGATCAGCGCCACTGCAAACCCTCTGCTCTCAACTCTGGGCCACCTGCAAGCCCAAGTCCACTGAACTAAGTTCTGTGTGTGCATGCATGCATGTGTGTGTGTGTGTGTGGTGTGCATGTGTGTGTTTACTTGCATGTATGCATGTGTGCATGTGTGCAAATGCTTATGCATGTGTGCATGTATGCATATATGTATGTGTGCCTGTGTGTGAACATGTGTGTATGTGTGTGCATGCACACAAATGTTTGTGCATTTGTATATGTGCATGTGGCATATGTGCATATTGTGTGTGCATGCACATGTGTGTATATGCATGCATGAACATTTGCATGCATGTGTGTGCAAGTGCAGGAATGCTTGTGTGTGTGCAAGAACATGTATGTGTGTGCATGTGTGGACATGTGTGTGCAGACACGTAAATGCTTATGCATGTGTACATGTGCATGTGTGTGAGTGCATACTGTGTACATGTGTGTGTGAATGTGTGTAAGGTAATGAAAGAAAGAGTGGGAAGCAGGATGTGGGTGGGCCGCTCCCTCCGGGCCCCTCCCCACGGACCGGATGGCGAGACCCTGCATTGACAAGGGTCAGGGATGCCCCCGCAGCCCCAGGATCCCAGCTGGGGTGGTTCATTTACAAAAGGGAGTGACTAGGCTCACTTTGCAGCAGATTTGGGACTTGAGCAGGTGAGCTGTGAGGGTCTCTGTCCCAGCCCTTGTCTGCACAGCCCCTGAAGGTGGTGGAAGGGCTTTGGGCGGAAGAGTGGGCACCTTGCTTTTCCAGGCAATGTAGGCACCCAGGCAGGCAGAGAGCTTCCTGGCGCCCCCACCTCTTTGCAGATGCCCTATCTGAGCCAGGACTGTGACCCCATCTGCCTTGCTGGGGTGGGGTAGGGTGCTGGGGTGCACATCAAAGGGGGGATGTATGAGGGAGTGCTTCATGGCTCCCC
>PVIY010057871.1:0-12772 GCA_004026745.1 Myrmecophaga tridactyla
TCTTACAATCTATCAGAGATGTGGAGATGCAGTCTTGCTTAGTTGTTCAGCCACTAACCTGACTGGGTGGACCACACCTGGGGAATGAATATGAGTCAGTTGTAGACTGAGAGACACTACAACTACAACCAAGTTGTGAATCAGCTTAGTCTCTGAACAGATTGAGATGATCGGCCCCTCATTTTATCTCCCTGACCAATGAAATGGGAACCCTCTCTGGTTAAAAAAAAAAAAAATCATCTGGATCTTTTCAGTTTAGTTTATGGATAATAAATCAATAAAAATGATGAGTTATATTGCTCTTGTTTGCTAGCTGCCAATACACTAGAACTGGAATGGATTTTATAAAGAGGAATTTAATAAGTTCGAAGTTTAGAGTTCTAAGGAAGTGAAAGTATCCAAATTAAGGCACTAATAAGAGGTTACCTTAATTCAAGGAAGGCCAGTGTGTTCAGGACCACCTCTGTTCAGCTGGGAAGACATGCTGGTCCGTTGCTTCTGGGCTCTGTTGCTTTCAGTCTCTGTCTACATGGACCTTCCTCACTTTGTTTCCCTGGGACTGGCTTTCATCTCTTGGCTTCCCTTGGGTATCTCCAGTTCTAACTTGCTTAACATTTCATGGTGATGTTTGCTGGGCCTGAAGCATCTCCAGACATCTGTGTCTCTGTTCTCCATGTGTCCACACCTGTGTCAGCTCTGCGGCAAAGTTTCTGTTAGCTCTGAGACTTCTGCCATTTCTCTAGGTTCTGTCATTTCAGAGGTTTCTCCAAAATGTTTCCTCTTCTAAATGATTTCAATAAGCTAATCAAGACCCACCTGGAATGGGTGCAGTCACATCTCCATCTAATTGAAAGTTAATACCCGTAATTAGGTATGTCACATCTCCTCTGAGATAATCTATATTACTGAATCAAGGCTAAAAGAAATAGCTGCCTCCACAAGAGAGGTCAGGATTAAAGCACAGCTCTTCTGGAGTGCATATTAAAGATTCCAACAAGCACACTTGTGCAGAGGTAAAATAATATGGCCCAAATAAAGAGAAACAGGGAATATCACCATTGGCTTAGTAGAGAAAGACAATTAACTATGATTAACATATCAAAGTAAAAAGGAGAAGGACAAAATAGTTTAAAAGATGAATCATTTCACTAGTTGCAAGAGTAGAATCTACCCAAATTAGTCAAGCAGGTGTATTAAAACTAATAAGTAATACATCCAAAATTAAGAAGTTAATGAATGGTATCAACAGTATGTTGGACACAGCAGAACACAGGATTAATGAATTGGAGTGCAGGTTAATAGAAAACATACAAACCACATCACAAAGAGAAAAAGAAAACTATTATGACAGGATAAAAATTTTCTATCATTTGTATCACTGGGAAATTAGGAGGACAAGAGAAAGAAAATTAAACAGAAATAGTTCTTTTTTTAATTTTCAAAAAATTAAATTAAAAGATTGAATTCAGAGATCCAAATTTCTAGATAAACCCCAAGCAGGAAAAAAATTAAAAAGTCATAATAAAATGGTTGAAAACAACAAAAAAAGGACAACTTTGAAAGTAGCTGGAGAAAAGACATTACTTTCAATGTAATAATCACAGATGACAGCTGACTTCTCAACAGGCATGCTGGAAGGCAATAAGCAATATAATGACATAAAGTGCTTATAGGGAATAACTGGCAACTTATAATTCTATACCTAAAATTAAACTGAAATAAAGACATTTTCTTACAAAAACTGAGGGATTTGTCACTAGCAAGGCTGTAGTACAATAAATACTGAAAGGAATTCTTCAATAAGATGGATATTATTTTTAGTTGGAAAAACTGAAATACAAAGGGGAATTTAAAATTCCTGAAAAGTTTAAAGAATTCCACTTAAATAAATTTTTATGACTATATAAATATTATTTTTAAGGTCATATGTAGTATAAAATGTAAATAGAAATAATGATGAATTGGCAAGAAGGGTATCAAATTGGATTAAAATTTGAGATGGTACAAGTATTGATAAGTGGTGAAATTAATTAACGTTAGACTGTCAAATCAAAAATGTGTTTTGGAATCCTCCCCTCACATGGTCCTATGATGTCTATGTTGGTATGTTTTATGCTGTCACAGAGGTGTCTTAAACACTGTTCAGTTTTTTTCAGTTTGCCTCCCTATCTTTTCTTATGACTTTATGATTTCAATTGTTCTGTCTTATAGTTTGCTGATGCTTTCTTCTGCTATTCAAATCTGGTGTTTTATATCTTTAGAGCATTTGTAATCATCGCCATTACTATGTGCTTTATCCCTATGATTTCTTGTTTCTTTTTAAGCTTTCCAATTCTTATTTGTTAACACATTTTCTTCTAAATATCCTTTAGCTGTGTTTCCACCGTTAGTTCATTTATTATCTTATTTTCATTCATCTCCTTGAATTGATTTAAGAGATTTGTTTGAACTTCTTTGATTAGCTATGTCAAAGTTTGTTTCCTTCTCTGAAGTGTAAATTTGTTCCCTTGATAAGTAATATTTTGCTTTTTCTGAACATGACATAATTTTTCCCAATATCTGGGCATCTGATTATTTTGATGTGATAACTCTGAAAGTCAGTTTCTCCTTCTTGCTTAGGGTTTTATTGTAGATTGGCTATGATTTACAGCTCTTCTTTGATGCTTGGTAAAACTTATACTGAAACTTTAATGTAGACCATATTTAAGTATACATATTTTCTCGGAACTTCTGCACCTATTTGTTGCCCTGGGCAGGTGGTAAAACTTTAAGATTGCCCTTTTATGTGCAATTGTTTCCCCTCCAGCATGAGCTTCCATTCCTCTGTTCCTTCTTTGGGAATCCTGATCTACTTTGTTGGGTTCTGTGCAGAATTTTTCCCCAACACCTTTGATTTAACATCTCTCCCACTCTCAGTGTTCCCTTTTCATTACACTTTTCAGTGTAATGTGGGAATCATCCTGCCTTATAGCAGTTCAATCTTCCTTTCTGTCTTTTTTTCATGAGACTTTTCCTCCTCCTGTTACTTCCCCATTATGGTATCCTGTCCCAGGAGCCAGATAGCAAACTATAAGACAGAACAATTGAAATCATAAAGTCATAAGAAAAGATAGGGAAGCAAACTGAAAAAATTGAACAGTGTTTAAGAGACCTCTGTGATAGCATGAAACATACCAACATATGCATCATAGGAATTCCAGCAGGAGAAGAGAAGGGAAAAGGGGCAGAAAGAATATTTGAGGAGATAATAGCCCCCAAATTCTCAACCCTTATGAAATGCATGCATATGAATGTTGATGAAGTGCAATGTACCCCAAACAGGATAAACCAAAATAGACCTACTCTGAGACACATACTAATTAGAATGTCAAATGCTGAAGATAATGAGAGACTTCTGAAAGCAGAAAGAGAAGAATGAATTGTCACATACAAGAGACCCTCAATAAGACTAAGTGATGATTTCTAATCAGAAATCATGGAGGTGAGTAAGCAGTCTGTGGTAGTTAGAGTCAGTTGTCAACTTGGCCAGGTGAAGGCACCTAGCTTTGTTGCTGCAGACATGAGCCAATGGTATGTGAACCTCATCTGTTGCTCATTACATCTGCAGTCAGTTAGGAGGTGTGTCTGCTGCAATGAATGATGTTTGACTTAATTGGCTGGTGCTTAAATGAGTGAGCACAATGTAGCACAGCCCAAGCAGCTCAGCACACCTCATTTCAGCACTCGCAGCTCAGCCCAGGCTTTTGGAAATAGAGAAAGAAATCACCCAGGGGAAAGTTGTTGGAACCCAGAGGCCTGGAGAGAAGGCCAGCAGAGATTACCCTGAGCCTTCCCATGTAAGAAAGAACCTCAGTTAAAAGTTAGCTGCCTTTCCTCTGAAAAAACAACAAAATAAATCTCCTTTTATTAAAACCCAATCCATCTCTGGTGTGTTGCATTCTGGCATCTAGCAAACTAGAACTCAGTCTAAAAGAGAAAATCTTCCAGCCAAAAAGACTTTATCCAGAAAAACTGAACTTCAAAAATAAGGGAGAGTTTAATACATCCACATAAAAACAGAAACTAAGAGAGTTCACCAACAAAAGATCCACTCTACAAGAATTGTTAAGGGGAATTCTTCAGATTGAAAGTGAAAGACAGGGGCGGCTGCCGTGGCTCAGCAGGCAGAGCTCCGACCTGCCGTGCTGGAGGTCTGGAGTTCGATCCCTGGTGCCTCCTGCCCATATACAAATTAAAAAAAAAAAAAAAAAACTTGAAAGTGAAAGACAGGTAAGTGGCTTGGAGTTGTGTGCAGAGGTGAAGAAGTAAAGGTAATTAAATGAGTAAATGCAAAACCCAACAGTATGGTATCGTCAATATAAAACTCTAACCTTTAATTCTCATGAGTGAGAATACAACTGAATAAAAATAATCAAATTTCTTGATAATGGACATGAATTATATAAAGAGGTAATGTGGGAAAAAGTCAACATAAAGAGAGGAAGTGGAAAGCTATGAGAGCAGACAATGTATACCCTATTGAACTTAAGTTGGTATGTATTCAACTATGTCTGTGTTGTACATCTAGGCTGTGTAATCTGAATGGCAGGCAACTAAAAAGAAAATATTTTAAAAGTATACAGAAACAGAAATGAGAAAGGTATCAGTCAGACACATCACAAATGGTCAACTAATAGAAAAGGAGGCTGCAATAAAGGGAAAGAAAGACAAAAAAGATATGACATATGAAAAACAAAGGGCAAAATGGTGAAGTACTGTCTTTACTGTAATAACACAGAGTGTTAATGGATTAAACTTCCCAATCAAAAGCTACATATTGGAAGGATGAATTAAAACAATAGCACAATCCAGTTTATGTTGTTCACAAGAGACTCAATTTAGACTTAGGACAAATAGGTAAAAAGTGAAAAGATGAAAAATGATAATCCATGAAAATAGTATTCAAAGAGAGGTAAGTATACTAATACTGGAAAAAAAATAGACTCCAAATCAAAAACTGTTACAAAAGATAAAGAAGGATATGGTATATTAATAAAAGGTTCATGCCACCACAAATAAGTAGCAATCTTGATATATGATACATTGAACCACAGTGCCCAAAAATACATGAGACAAAGTCTGACAAAATTAGAGGGAGAAATAGACTATACAATAATAACTGGAGAATTAAAAGCATCACTTTCATTAATAAATAGAACATTTGGGTGAAGAACAATAAAAAGGAAACAGAAAACTTTAATAAAATGAAAAATGAACTAGGTCTATGAGACATATACAGATCATTGCATGTTGAAAAAACAGGATACAGTTCTTCTCAAACCATGTAGATTGTTTTCCAGGATAGACCATATTTTGAGTTGCAAAACAGTCTCAATAAATTTAAAAAGGTGCAAATTATACAAAACATCTTCTCTGATCATAGTGGAATGAAGCTGGAAATGAATAGCAGGCAGAGAACTGGAAAATCCAAAAATGAATGGAAGTTAAATATACACTCTTAAGTAGTCAATGATGCAAAAAAGAAACCACAAATGGAAATCAGTAGATGTGTTGAAAATAATAAAACAAGAATACAACATATCAAATCTTATGTGACACAGCAAAGACAGCCAAGGGAAATTTATAGCACTAATGCTGACATTAAAAAAGAAGCACTCAAATCAAAGACATTTCTCTGAAGATGATATACAAATAGCCAAAAAGTACAAAAAAATGAAGTTCAGTATCATTAGTAATTAGGGAAATGCAAATCAAAATCACAATGAGATACCATTTCACAATGACTAGAATGTGTACTAAAAAATAGAAAATTGCATGTATCAGAGAGGAGATGTAGACATAGGAACACTCATTCACTGTTGGTGTGAGTGTAAAATGGCACAGCCTCTGTGCAAGACAGTTTGGCATTTTCTCAAATACTTAGGCATAGAATTACTATATGACCTGGCAGTCCCACTTCCAAATACATGATATATACCCCTAAAATTTTAAAGCAGGGATTCAAGCAGATATTTGCATACTAATGTTCACTGAAGCATTATTTACAACTGTCAAAAGGTGAAAGCAACCCATGTGTCCATTAACTGATGACTAGACAACTAAAGTAGGTAAATATGTACAATGGAATAGTATTCAGCTGTAAAATGGAATTAAGTTCTGATACCTTTGATGATGTGGATGAAGTTTGCAGACATCATGTTGAGTGAAATAATCTAGACACAAAAGGACAGATACTATATTATCTCACTGATATGACATAATTAGAATAAGCAAACTGATAAAGTCAATATAGAATATAGTTTACGAGTGCCTGGGATAGGAGCAGGGAATGGGAAGTTAATGCTTAAATTGTAAGTGATTCTATTTCATTTGACTGTAAAGTTTTGATAATGGATAGTGGTAATGGGAGGAAAATATTGTGAATGTAATTAACAGCACTGAACTAGATGTTGGAATGTGGTTAAAAGGGGATATATATATATATTATTACAATAAAAAAAATTAAAATAATATAGGACCATACAGCCCAGAGATCCTTATTTTAAGCAATGGACTTTAGCTAATGTTACAATTATAAAAATGTTCTTTCATGACTTGTGACAAATATACCATTCCTAGTCAAGATGTTAATAAGAGATTGGTATACAAAAAGTCTTATTTTATGCATGATTTTTTCCATAAACCTACAACTTTTTTAATAAGAAAATTTAAACCTAACTATATGCTGCTTTATGAGACATGCTTAAATATAAACATACTTAAAGATAATAAAAGAATGTAAACATACATAAAGATAAAAACAAAAAAATGTAAAGCAAATAAGCAAAAGAAAGCTAATGTGACAATATTATCAAACAAAAAAGCATACATGATGGTTTGTAGCTGTTATGCACCCCAGAAAAAAAATCATGATCTTAAATTTAATCCATTCCTGTGGATGTGGACCCATTGCACTTAGAATCTTTTCATGAGTAGACTCTTAAATTAAGGTATGACACAATCTTTTGGATTACTAGAGATGCCAGAATGCAATATACAGGCAATGGATTAGCTTTTACAATGGGTAACTTAGTTTACAAATTTACAGTTCCAAGGCCATGAAAATGTTCCAATTTCCTCTAATGTCCCAATTACAGAACGATACCTTCTCTATAGAAAGATCAATTGCATTTGGGTGTTTGGGGTTCCTCTGTTACATGGGAAGGTATGTGGCTGGCATCTGCTGATCCTTTTCTCGTGGGTTGCCCTGCTTTCGGGTTCTGGCTATTTCAGTTTCTGTGGCTCCTTGCTTGCTTCTCCCAGGGCTTTTATTTTTTTCCCCTCTGCGAGCTCTCTTTCTAGAGTTTCTCTCTGAGTTCTCTCTCCAAGTATTCTGTCATTTATCTTCTCATAAAAGTCCCAATAAAAGATTAAGACCCACCTTGAATTGGGTGGGTCACATCTCATTTGAAACAACCTAATCAAAAAGTCTCACCCACAATAGGTCTGCAACCACAAGAATAGATTAAAAGCACATGGTGGGGTGAACAGGTAGTTCAATGGTTAGAATGCTCACCTTCCATGCGGGAGACCCGGGTTCGATTGTTGGACCATGCACCCCCCCCAGAAAAAAACACATGGTGGGTGGGCCGTGGTGGCTCAGCGACAGAGTTCTTCCTTGCCATGCTGAAGACGCGGGTTTGAGTCCCTGTGCCTGCTCATGTTAAAAAAAAAAAAAAAGCACATGGCATTTTCTGGAGTATATAACAGCTTCAAACGAGCACATCCACCTTATTCAAGATGGATATTTATCATCTTGCTGGAGTCCTTTATAAGAGAAACCCAGAGACAAAAGCCAGAGAAGTTGAGAGGGAACACAGAAAACAGAGAGAAACCACAGAAACAGAGAGGAAGCAGGGAAGCCAGAAGCTGAAGTAATGAAACCTAAGAGAGAACGAAGAGACCAGCAGACATCACCATGTGCTTTGCTATGTGACAGAGGAGCTAAGGATCACTGATAGCCAGTCTTCAAGGAGAAACCATCACCTGTTGATGCCTTGAGTTGGTCATCTTTCATGACTTCAGAAATGTAAAGTTGTTAAGTTAATAAATTCCATTGGAAAAGCCAACACATTTCTGGTATATTGGATTTTGTCAGCTTTTGCAACCTAAAACAGTATATTAAAACAAGTAACATCAATAACGATAAGGGTTGTATCCTCAGCATCATCTTAAATACTTGTTTTCTTGATTGGAGCTTTTTGTTAACATATAAACTGTGATAATTAGTATAAAGAACACCAAGTTATGTAATGCATAAATCTACTTTATAGAACATATGTAAATTTCAGTATGTCAACAAAACTGAAAGACACAAACTAATGATTGTCAACCAATACACATTGTTCAACTCCCTTTATTCCTTCAGAATATCTCATATGACACATGACTCTCTGGAATACATACCAAGTGACTATGATAGTGAAATTTGATGATTATTGATAAAGCTTATTTCTTCTCAGGGACATAATATTGAGCTTAAGAAGGCAAACACAATGACTTGATTTGTAAAGTTTAAGAACTGGCAAGACTAATTGCTGTGGATTGAATCACCTCCTCCACAAAATAGGTGTGTAAGTTTTAATCTGCATTCGTGTAGATTTTAATTCATTTGTAAATTAGGACCTTTGAAAATGGTTTTATTAGTTCACCTGTGAACTTATTTGTGAATCTCATATTCTAAGATCCTATTTAGGTGAGGCCAATCTGAAACACAGTGGGCCTCAATCATATGACAGAAGTAGTTGTAACCACAGGAAGTTAGAACACATTAATCAATAGAAGCCTAAAGTCGGTAGAAATCTGAAAGAGAAGAGAGAGGAGAAAGAGAGATCATGATGTGATGGCGAATTGTTGCAACACTAGAGACTGGGAGTAACGAAGACCTGACAATACCCTGATCTTAGACTTTATACCCTCTAAAACTTTGAGACAGTACATTCCTTTTTCTTAACCAAATTTCTGTTGTTTAAGTCAATCAGTTTGTGGAAATGTCATCGCACCCCTGGAGAACTAAGACATTAATACTTGTGGATTTAGAACTCAGGATACTGGTTTCTCTTGGGGAGAGATGTTGCAACAGGAAAGTGGCCTGAGGGAGTTTCTTGGATGGTGAAAAAGAGTATTTTCTTGATCTGTGTGATTGCTAGATAGAGTATTCACTTTGTGAAAATTCATGATGCTTTATAACGTTGAGTACTGCACGTTTCTGTATGTTTTCAATAGTTCAATAAATTTAATAGTTACAAAATATCTTGAGGGAAGAAAATCATCACACAAAAAAAATCTCTTGCTAATGTTTGCACGCTTTCTATGTATTATTTCCATAAATGAAGCATAATTGTTGGTATTTTCACTATTTCAAGAAAGACAATTAGTAATATTTCCAAAATGTTTTTCACTCTCTGTAAGTTTTGATATAAGGTATTTGCATAAAACTTTGGAAAATGCCTTATCTTAAAGTCTTTTAAAAAATAAGAAGATGAATAGTGTTTTCCAGTCCATAATTTTAAATATTAAAATCTAAATGTTGAAACCCGGCTTCAATTCCTAGTGCCTGCCCATGCAAAAAAAAAAAGAAAAAAAAAAGCTAAATTTCGTGGAGAAGTTTTTCTCTGAATTAGTATAAATAGGGATGGATTTCTAGTGGGGGTAAAAAAAATGAAATAAAAGTCAAATTTCTGAAGGTGGTAAATATATTTAAAAAATGGATACAGGGCGGGCCATGTTCTCATCTGCCATGCCGGAAACCTGGGCTCAATTCCCAGTGCCTGCACATGCAATAAAACAAAACAAAACAAAATAAAATGAATACAGCATTTCCATGAAAGGATTGTTGTATATAGCTTAAGTTTCAAAGAGAAATATGGGAAAGAATTATCAATATATGAAGCTGAATATAAATCATCTGAAACAAGTATTCAAAAGGAGAATAAATGGCACATAAAACATTGTCTTTAGTCTCAGAAATAGACGATAATTGAGAAGATTATGTTTTGTGATCCACTGTGATAAATTCTATTGACAGCTGTAATAGGGTCAGCATGGAGCAGAAGTGAAGTTTTTATTATTACAAAGTAATGAAAACTGTATATTTGGCATTTTAAATTGAATGACCACTTTATACTTTAAAAGCAATAGTTTGAATTTATGGTACATGCAGTTTTAAAATACCTAAAAGGTTATTTTCATTTCCTTATGGATATTGTACAGGAATATTTTTATATAGATATCTGTTAAATATGTGTGTCAAACCATTTTTCTTAGTAAATAATTGATGGCAATCTGTATTCTGATTGTGAGTGATTATTTATTATTTAATGTATTATAACCTTTTAAGTGAAAGATACTAAAACAAAGTCTTTTTGATTAGTAATATTGCAAGAATGTATTTTTTATTCACCCAACTTATTTTGTTCAAGTTTTAATCATAACGTGTATAAGAAAGGATTAAAAACACTACATTCATTTCAATTAATTGCACACTGATCAACAGAAGCCCTGATTGGAAAGTATTTAACTATAAGAAAAGACAACCTACACAAAATGGGAGAAAATATTAAGAAACCATAAATCTGATAAAGGCTTAATATCCAGCATATATAAAGAACCACAACTCTGCAACAAAAAGATAAATAACCCGATTTTTTAAATGTGCCAAGCATTTGAATACACATTTCTCCAAAGAAGATACTTCGATGGGTAATAAGTACATGAAGAGATGCTCAACATCATTAGCTATTAAACAATTCATATTAAAACTACAATGAAACACCTTTGACACCCATTAGGATGGCTAGTATTTAAAAATCCTGAATAGAACAAATGTTGGGGAGGTTGCAGAGAAATAGGACTCCTTGGACGTTATTGGTGGCCATGTAAAATGGTGTAGTCAGTATGGAAAAATGTTTAGCAGTTTCTCAGAAAGTTACACACAGAATTATGATGTGACATGGCCATTCCATTCCTACATCTATACCCAAATAAACTGAAAGTAGGGACTCTGAGATACTTGAACCATAATGTTAATCTCAGTATTATTCATAAGATCCAAAAGATGGACGCAACCAAACTGTAATTAACAAATGGATAAACTGAATTTGGTGTAGACATGTGTTTCAGTTTTCCAGCTGCTAAAACAAATACCATACAGTAGATTGGCTTAAACAATGGGAATTTATGAGCTTACAGCTTTGAAACTAGAAGAAGTCTAAAATTGAGGCATCATCATGGTACTGGCTTCTCTCTAAAGGCTGTGGTGTTCTGTGGCTGACTGCCACCAATCTTTGGTACTTAGCTTTTTTGTCATCTGACCATGCACATGCGGGAACTTTTTTCTTTCTTTTCTGGGCTTCATAGACTCCCAGATTTTTGTTGCTTCTTCTGGCTTCCTTTTATGTCCATTTCCTTTGCTTGTGAGAACTTCAGCTTTACTGGGTTAAGACCCATCATTATTCATTTTGGGCTCCCAACCAAAGGTAAGGCTGGGGATTAAATCATGTCCTCCACAAAGGGCATGTCCAGGTCCCAACCCCTTGTTCTGTGGGTGTGAGCCTATTTGTAAATAGGACCTTTAAATATGTTGTTCGTTAAGGTGTGCACAGACTGAATGAGGGTGGACATTTAATATGGCGGAAAATCCTTATGAGCAAAGAATATTAGAAATGGAAGGAGAGGTCACGAGGAAGCTGGAAGACAATGGGATCTGGAAGAGGA
Organism: Myrmecophaga tridactyla; assembly: GCA_004026745.1. Taxonomy (NCBI): domain Eukaryota; kingdom Metazoa; phylum Chordata; class Mammalia; order Pilosa; family Myrmecophagidae; genus Myrmecophaga; species Myrmecophaga tridactyla. The sequence continues at coordinate 11,755 of PVIY010057871.1, forward strand.
AAGAGAGTGTTTTGGTTTGGTAAAGCTGCTGGAATAAAATACACCAGAAATGGGTTGGCTTTTACAATGGGGATTTATTAATTTACAAGTTTACAATTCTAAGGCCATGAAAATGTCCAATTTAGGGCATTAACAGGATGATGCTTTCTCTGAAGAAAGGCTGCTGGCACCTGGGACTACTCTCAGTTAGAAAGTTATAAGAAGATTCTGACTATATATTGCTATACACATGGCAACATCTGCTGGTCCTTCTCTCCTGGGTCTCGTGCTTTCAGCCTCCAGCTTCAGGGCTTCCTCTCTGTTTTCTGGATGCAGTCTCTTGACCCCCCTAGGTGCTTTTTCTCTAAACTTCCCTCCGTTTTTCTTCTTTCTTTTATCCTCTTAAAAATGACTCTAGTAAGAGTGTTGGTGGGTCACATCCCAACTGAAATAACCTAATTGAAAGTCCCATTTACAATAGTTCTACATCCACAGGAATTGATTAAAGGAACATGATCTTTTCAGGGATACACAACAGCTTCAACCTACCAAAGAGAAAATGCCCCCCATGCATTGCCATGTGACAGAAAAAAGCTAAGTGCCAATGATCGCTGGCAGCCAGTCCCAGATCCTCTAGTCTTTAGGGAGAAAGCATTGCTTTGCTGACATCTTGAATTTGGACTCCTTCTAGTCTCAAGATTGTGAGCCAATAAATTCCCTTTGTTTAAGTCAACCCATTGTGTGGTGTTTGTTTCAGCAATTGGGAAACTAGGATATATGAGAATGACTGAAGCATCACGGGCATATTGAGATGGCTTGAGGAGGAGACTAACGTCTAAAGCAGACACTTCTCCAACAAAAAATCTCACCTGTCCTGAAAATAAAATTAAAATGTAAACCTTTATACCTGAAAAGTGAAGCCTATAAAATAATTTTAGTCAAGAGACAGACGTAAAGTATTTTACTACTTAAAGTGATTATTCTTGGAGAAAATTTGAAAATTTAGGCTGCAAATTTTAGGAAAATGAAAAGATTAAAT
>PVIY010057872.1:0-12694 GCA_004026745.1 Myrmecophaga tridactyla
TTTACAATGTGACGTGTGATTGTGAAAACCTTGTATCTGATGCTCCCTTTATCTAGGGTATGGCCAGATGAGTGAAAAATATGGATAAACAAATAAACAAATAGGGGCAACAAAGGTTAAAAGAAGTTAGGTAGATGGAAATACTAGTGGTCAATGAGAGGTAGGGGTAAGGGGTATGGCATGTATGAGTTTTTTCTTTATCTTTTTATGTCTTTTTCTGGAGTGATGCAAATGTTTTAAAAAATGATCATGGTGATGAATACACAACTGTGTGATGATATTGTGAGCTATTGATTGTACACCATGTATGGAATGTTTCTATGTTAAAGATGTTTGTGTTTGTATGTTGTTTCATCAATTAAAATATATTTTTAAAAAGGCTAGATAACTAGGTCTTTGCAAAATTCACTTAATAAAGGAAACATAATTAATCTGTTTCTTTACTCGTTCCTCAGGAACAGAATGTACATGAAACCTGGTGTTACTAATACAAAAGAACAACACTAAATGGAATGTCAGGCTAGAGAGGTGGTGGTTTACTACAGACTCTCCAATCAAAGGAGAATGGATCTCAGTAAAATATAAGATGCTTTCCCTTCCAAAAATCACCAAATGTCTGGATATAGTTATGATAATTCAGTGTTTTAGATGTTTATTTCTATGAAGACACAGGCTTGTAGTCAATTAGCCTCCTTGTTATTGTCATTCTTAGAAATTTTTAAAATAGAAGTTTATACTCTTTGGATCCTATTGATAAAGAACTAGTTTTTACTTTAAATGAGCAAGTGGGTAAATATTTATGAAGGAAATCACTTGATTCCTTGAATTTGTAATTCCTTATGATCAGCTTGTAAAAGAAACAGAAACCTGAGCAGATATTGCAAAGTAGTCACAGAAACTCTGGAACCAAAAGAATATAATAGGTAAGGAAAAAAAATCAGGTTTGTTAATTCCATTGATGTACTGCTTCCTTTGAGAAAGTACATATCCTCTATTGCTAAGTAAAAAGACTAAATTTGAGATACTTTATGAAATTATAGTAGAAACTGTTTGAGGAGTATGGTTATGAGAAAGTAATGTTAGAATTATTTTCACTTGCCTTATTGAGATTTTACAGCAACACTATTCAACTTCTAGAATTGTATTTTTTTAAGCCCATAGCATTGACACTAACTGTATTCAAAATCAACAGGTGGTATAATAAAAACATAGAAGCCTTTTAAAATTTTATTTCATATTATTGCGAGATGTTCATTGTTCAAGATAGTTATTTCTTATTATTGGGTAGATGGTAGGTGAAAAATGATGTTCCATCCCTATTCCGCCCATCAGCTGGGAAAATGCAAATGGCAGGGTGAAGTCTTTCTATTTCTTTTTCATTATAATGTTGCAAATCATTTTTTAAAATGTTTTTACTGTAACCACAAACAAACATACAAACATTTTTGGCATACAAGCATTCTTGGTATAATCAATCGCTCACAATATCATCACATAGTTGTGCATGCACCACCAGGATCATTTTTTGAACATTTGCATCTCTCCAGCAGAAGAAATAAAGAAAGAGAAAAAGAAAACTCTCATACATGCCATACCCCTTACCCCTCCCTCTCACTGACTACTAGTATTTCAATCTATTCAGCTTATTTTAACCTTTGTTCTCCCTATTATTTGTTTATTTCTTAGCCATATTTTTTTACTCATCTGTCCATACTATAGGTAAAAGGAGCATCAGATGCAAGGTTTTCACAATCACACAGTCACATTGCAAAAGCTATATCATTATGCAATCATCTTCAAGAAACATGGCTACTGGAACACAGCTCTGCAATTTCAGGTACTTCCCTCTAGCCACTTTAATACACCACACACTAAAAAAGGTGTGGTAAACTTTACCACGGGGATATCTATATAATATGTATCTATTTAATCCTCCAGGATAACCTCTGGACTCTGTTTGAAATCTCTCAGCCACTGACACTTTATTTTGTCTCATTTCTCTCTTCCTCTTTTGGTCGAGAAGGTTTTCTCAATCCTTTGATACCAGGTCCCCACTCATCCTGGGATTTCTCTCCCATGTTGCCAGGGAGGTTTACACCCCTGGGAGTCATGTCTCATGTAGAAGTGGGGAGGACAGTGAGTTCACCTGCTGTGTCAGCTGAGAGAGAGGCCACATCTGAGCAACAAAAGAGGTTCTTTGGGGGTGACTCTTAGGTGTAATTTTAAGTAGGCTTGGCCTATCACAAATAGATTTTTAAATCCAGGAATTGTCATAATAAAGGAACATATCAATAATACTAATAAAAATAGCTAATTTTTATTGAGTTCTTATTAAATGCCAGTCACTGACCATTTTGTATATTCTTTTATTTCATTTCATGATAATCTAGTAAGGAGATGCTATTTTATTCCCATTTTATAGATGAAGAAATTAAAGCCTGGAGAGGTCAGGTATCTTGCCTGAAGTCACACAGCTAGTATGTAGTGGGGCCAAGCTTCAAACCAGGGAGTCTTATTGCAAAATTTGCACTTTTACATGACAATTCTTGTTTCTTTTTATTTCAAATATTTTTTCATAAAGTATATACAAAAGCTGAGGCATTAACTAATATGAGTTAACCATAAACAATTTTGTCTTATAAAATATCTGTGTTATCCAAGAGCCCATCAACAGATAAGTGGATTAACAAAATGTGGTATGTACACACAAAGGAATATTATGCAGCAGTATGACGAAATGACTTCCTGAAGGACATGCCAAGATGGATGAGCCTTGAGGACATAATGCTGAGTTAAATAAGCCAGACACAAAAGGATAGATACTGTATGATTCCACTTTTATTAAACATGGTAAAGGTAAAATCAGAGGCTTATAATACAGAATATAGGGGACCTAGCGATACATGGAAGCTGGAGATGGGTTAACAGTCAGCTAATGAGGTTGAACTAAAATGTAAGGGAATAGATAGAAGTGAAGGCAGTTCACTAATGTTACCATACCAAAGATGAACATGATTGAAAGGGGTTGTGTAGACCTATGTGTCCCACTGATTAACAATAGAAATATAAATTAGTTTTTGCATGGACTACCACAAAAGTATGAGCCTTATGCAAAGAATGTATAAGTTCTGGGTATGCACGAAAACTGCTATTGCATGCTCTGGGCTATGTTTAACAGGAAAACATCAACAGTACCACAGCAGTACCAGGGGTAAATAATGGGGGAGGGAGGGACAAGAGTTAAGGGGAGGCTTAGATTTTCTATTTGGTGAGGGTGTGTTTATTGGTTATATTTCTCTTGGGAACAATGAAGTTATTTAAAATTGAGAGTGTTGACAGGCTAAGACTCTAGACATTATACATGATGCCAAATGAATGGAGGTGGCTGAAAGATGTACTGACTGAGAAGTAGATTGGTGAACGATGGTGTGTACATATGATCAAATATTGTGCTGCTGCTACAAAAAGGAACAAAGTTGTGAGGCATGCAACATTGTGAGGGAACCTGTAGGATATGTGGTGAGGCAAAATAAGCCAGTAACACAAGAGCAAATATTGTGTGGCCTCATTTAGAAAATACCTATAAGAAAACAGGGGCCTAAGTTGTAAGCTTTTATAGCAGTCACATTTAGTCCAGAGTAGTAATTGTTGTTTCTTAATTTTGAGAGGTTGTTTTATATAACTTGGTATTTAGAAATAAGAATAAAGGCCATCAGGTCAGGATTAAGGAAATTAAGAATACAGGGGTAAGGAAGACATTGTCTATATTTTAGAACCTCAACTACTCTTACGAGACCAAAGGAAGAAGGTTTATTTTGTCCAGAACCTAAATTTTCTGTAGCACATAATCTAATTCAATCTGTATGATAGATCATTTTGACAATCCAAACACAGGGAGCCCAGAATAAGAATGAAGGCCTTTATTCCTGAATAGCTTAATATAATACTAGGATACATCCAAGAGTATATTAAGAAAATAATCAAAAAGTATTGCAAAGTCCCTTGAGGGATGGGAGAAAATATATGAAATATTGAACTTTACCACTGGGGAAACCCCTGATAGTATGTCAAACATTAGGGATGTCCAAATTTATAGGCTAAGGCCTTGAACTTGAGGCTTGCTCTTGTGAAGCTTAAGTATGTAGCAGAAGCGCTTACCCTACTTATAGGTATGCCTAAGAGTTACTTCCCAAGGACCTCTTTTGTTGCTCAGATGTGGCTTCTCTCTCTCTAAACCCAACTCTGCAAGTGAAATCATTGCCCTTCCCAGTATGTGGGACATGACATCCAGGGGTAAAGTCTCCTTGGAGGCGTGGGAGATGACTTCCAGGGATGCGGTTAGTCCTGGCACCATGGGATCAAATGCTGTCCTGACCAAAAGGGGGAAAAGAAGTGTAACAATTAAGGTTCATTGGGTGTGAGTTCAAATAGAGCCGAGAGGCCACTCTGGGGGTCACTCTTATGGAAACTTCAGTTATACATTGCTACCTACTATAACTTGCCAAACCCCAACCAAAACCATTCCAGCCAATCCTAAAGAATACCTAGGACATTATATAAAACTCTACAAAGGTTCCGTGCACTAGGGTAACATTCCAGAAACCTACAACCTCCAGATGGGTCCCTGGACCAGATAAGTCTTGAAATGCAGAGGGGCCATCCTCTCCAGAACATCCACTAGTCGCATTCCCCTATCCCGTATTATTGACAGCCCCTTCCAACATGAAAAAATTAGAATGGGTATAGTCCAACTACCCCAAGAGTAGGAGAAAGATCAAAGGTGATGTTGGAGTTATACAGAGAGGGTAGGATTCAACAAATGAGTATGATTTTGAATCATTATATTGATATTTCTTTTAGTCTCCAGCATCTTAGAGTGGCTCAAAGTGAAAATGTAAAATTGTGGAACTGTAACCCATACCAAACTCTAAAATCTGTTTTACAACTAATTGCTGTCATGTTGTTTGAAATTTATTGCTTTTTTTAATACGTTATTTTTCACACACACACACACACACACACACACGAAAGTAAAGTATATTATATAAAAAAGTTAAAAAAAAAGCCAGTATTAAATGAGTATGTGGTCCCATTAACATCCAGAGAAGAGTTAGCCAGATAACCACAAGTTTCATTTACTATAATTCTAAAAAGCATTAGAAAAGATAGGGAGAATAAACTTTTTGCCTTAACTCCTGAAAAAAAAAATGTTTCATTTGGATTTAGAAAGGATGACTACAGCTAGGAAGACATTCATTTGTGAGATAAATATGAAAAGCATCTTTTTCTCACTTGACTGTGAATTTTTGGAGATCATGTTTTTATATAATTATAATTGTCACAACACCAAGTTTTGAATCCACTGAATAGTTAACATATAATTTTAAATTGAATAGATATGTATTTTTTCAATCTTCGAATTGGAACCTAGCATCAGGTGATCCTGAAGTAATGATAATGCTGAGTCCTGAGCTCATACTGAATATGCATGTTATTTGGGGGTAAATGTTGGAGTATCCCAGGAGCATAAAGAAACAAAAGTGTATAAAGATTGTAGCCCCAAAAGTCTGTTATTTGAGCATAAGTTTATTCAATTCAACAAATATTTCAATGCAATAAACTTTGGGCACATCAGGAAACAAAACAGTCAACATTGTCTACTCTGATGGAACTTATATTCTAGCATGGGGAGACAACCAATAAATAATTGGATATAATTTTAAAAATCTATGTTATAATTGCACAGTAATGATGTCATAGGAAATAGGAAATGTGAGTAGGAGTTTTAAGATAAAATTTAGGATAAACTATGGAAGTAAGAGTATACCCTTCTGGGACTGGTTGTCAATGACAGTTAATTGACATGAGTATACCAACCCTAAGCAATTAATTAGAACTATGATAGCATCTTTATTGAGAATATATATATAACTACTTTCCAAAGATATCTATAATCTATATAGATGATATCTATAACAACTTGTTCTTCGGATTAGCCCTGAGGAGAGTAGGTTATATGGTTATTATTATGATGTCTAAAATGTAAATGGAAAAAAATGTGAAGTCACAAAAACATCAACAGATTTGCCACAAAGTGTTCAGCATGCTTAAGTCTCGTTTTGATTAGCACTGTTTTCCCAGCATTGTTGTTCTAAGAAATTTGCTTCCTCACATAGTTTCCGCCTCTAAAGCTCACAGTACAAATGTCAGATCTCACCTCTGTGCTCCTTGAGGCTAAGGAGATGGACCAGAGTTGCCCAACTAAGCAGAATATGTGCCCCCTGTGGTATCAGAGGGAGAGAGAGGTGCATCCAAATTACCTGTGGGGCTTTTTCAACTAACATTCCCTCCCCCAAATTCTAGTGAATCTAATAAGTCACTAGCCTTGGGATATCTAGGCTTGGCGGATGGGCCACGGTGGCTCAGCAGGCAGAGTTCTCACCTGCCATGCCAAGAGACCTGGGTTTGATTCCTAGTGCCTGCCCATGTTAAAAAAAAAAAAGATGTCTAGGCTTGGACCACTGTGCTGGACAATTGAACATATCAGGACACCTGTGGGGCTGCCTACATTGTTTCTTGGTTGTACTATGGGTTAAGGGCCAGCCTTACTTTTGCTTTGAGGCCGTAGATTCTGCCTGTCACTCTGGAGGACAATCTCTAAAATGTGTGCCACTGATCCCAGGGTGAAGCAGAGAAAGCAAAACTGGATCAGCACCAATTTATCACTGCTTCTGACCAAAGGCACACACAAAATACCCGGTGTGACATCATCTTTGTACCCAACAGCACAGCTCATTGTAAATGACACAGTAGTTTTGTGGAATTTTCTAATGTGAAAGCAAAGTGTATTAGCCTCATGAGAAATATTGTGATAATCCAGATGAAATTAGTATTGCAGTAGTTTATGACTTCCTTCTGTGATCCTAGCTTTTATCCTCCAGGCAGTGTTTTTTATTTCTTGGTTATTTCCCCTTCCACCCTGAGTAATCAAATATCATAAATTGTTGTTGCTTCAAATATAAGTAATCTTATTTTGATTATCACTTAAATCGAAACCATATTGCATCACCAAAGGTACCTCAAATCAACGATTTTAGATAGAGCTAATGGTGCTTCCAGCACATACAAACTTTTAATCATTAGAGTCAGGTTCTAAACAAAAACACTTACCCTCTTAGTATGATGCTGGTGAGGGCTGGCTCCTGGCTTTGGAACCCTCTCTACATTGGCCCACATTGCTTTCTCTAACTCTGTGAGCTCTATATTGGCTTCCTCAATATCTGACCCAAATATGTACCTTCCAAGTGCTTCTTGCCATGCTATACCCACCTTTTGAGGGTTGTACATTTCAGGTCCCTGAAAACCTCATCCTTTTTCCTAACTCCCCTTGATATTTCTTGTTGACAAATTCAGTTATCCTGAATTGTACATTTCAACTGGGAGTTCTCCTGGGCTCTGTTCTTCAGTGAAGGTCAGTTTTTATCTACTCTCATCTCTCCACTTAGTCTTTCTGATGGCCTTGGATCACTAAGGAGGATGCCATCTTAATCCGAACGCATGCCAGGATCACTTCCCTCCAGGAGTCAGAAGTAAACTCCCTTCTCTTCCAGATTTCTTCCCTGAGCTTGCTTTGGGTCCCCGACTAAGTTCTCATTCCCTCTGAGAGCTTCCAAAGAATGGATCATCAGCAAAGCAGAGCAGGTGGGCATGTCTAGGGATAAAGAAATCAAGGCTTTTCTGGATCAGTTTATCCTCCCTACCCACCTCCCCATGTTCTCTTTGATGACTGCTACTAAGATGTTGGAGGAAAATGTGAGTCTTTGCAAACTCTATTAATCTACCACCTAAAGCATGTCATTTTATAAATACAGAGAAAGAGAAACGTGTCCCTGACACTAGGAGCTGGCCTGGCACTGTTGGCTGGACCATGATGTTCTCCCATTGAACATAATCAATTTCATGATCTCTACCATCAGACAAGGCTATGCTGTGACTGTGACAGAACCAAGACAAAAACAGGACCATTCTGCAATCATGCCAGAGCAGACACAAAAACGTGAAAATTGTCCAAATCACAGAAATTACCCCCATCCTGGCTAATACAGGGCTGCTGCGTCTAACAATTACATTTCTGATCTACTTTGTTCCTCTGACCTTCTAGATAAGCCCTAAAATATCCAATCATAGAATGATTTCTACTTCTTGATAGCGCCCGATTCAGAATATCCTCCAACCCTCCCCCAAATCACCTAACACAAGCCCATACTTATATTAGGTCCTTTATGTATCCTCTTTCTGAGATACCCTACGGTTCTCCATGGTGTGTGTCTGTCTCCATTATAACAAGTCCATTAATCCAACTTTTTTGGACAACAGCTGTGTTGCTGGTGGTTTTTAGCTGCAGGGCCCTGACAATACCATAATAATATAACAAGCATCTCATACTTATTTAGCACTTGCTGTGCTCCAAGCGCTGTTTTTAGCTCTTTGCACATATTAACACATGTAAACCTTGCCACAAACTATAAGATAGCTGCTATTATTATCCCCATTTTGTAGATGAGGAAACTGAAGCCCAGAGAGGTTAAGTAAATGACAGTCCTGTTTTTCAAAGAGGCATATTCCATCATAAATTTGGGCAGTCTTTAAACTGTGGAGCAGAGCCAAGAAAAATACTTCATTTCTCTATAATCTTTACAGCCAGGGATGACCAAGGACTAGGTTGGTTTGCTAGGGCTATTTCACATGGGGAGAAGACCCTTTATACTTGTTCGTTTGAAGTCTGGGAAGAGTGAGAGTGAGATAGTTTGTGAGCAACTTTCATTTTCTTCGCTGCAACATCTCTCTTGCCAAGAACAAAGAGTATCTATAGGCTTTAATGAATATTTTTGGTGATATTCTCCATATGGCTATGATATTTATTGAGTGTTGACTATGTGACAAGCATGGTTTTAAGATGCTTATTAATCAACAATGAGCTTGTAATATACTCAGACTGAAATCCTAATCCTCAATCTCCATCTCATTCAGCCTTTTAGCAACTTTGTTTTTCCTTCGTGGTAAAATATATCCCCCGTCGCCTTTTCCATTTTAACCACTTTCAAGTGTATAATTCAGTGGTATTAATTATGTTTACAATCTTGTGCTACCACTCACCATGAGCCATTACCTATCAGCAACTTTTGAGAGAGTTGATCACTGGTCACTGCCTCTCTTTAACACATACCTCATCTGCTTTCTGGGAAACTGTGCCAATTCGTCCTCCTCCTACCTCCCTGCCCATACCTCCTCAGCCTCCCTTGCCTCCTCTTCTCCCTGACTGCTATACATTCCCGGAGTGGCCCTGGCTCAGACGGTACCCATCTTCTCTTCTCCATCCATACTCACTTCCTAAGAGGTCTCATCCAGTCTCGATTTCAAATACCACCTGTAGAACTAATGCCTTCTCATTTATATCGCCAGTTCAGACTTCAGCCATAACTCCAGATTGATATACCAGACTGCCTACTTCACATGTACACTTGGATGTCCACAAACATCTCCAACTAACATGTCCAATTCCTCATTCTCACCCCATCTCTGCAGTCTTCTCCATCTCCCTAAACGATACCAACCTCCGCGCTGTGCTCACACCATAAATCCGGTAGTTATTCTTTACTCTTTCCTTCCTCTTACACCACTTAATTCATCAGCAGATCACTTTCAGCTCTCAATTCCAAACATATTCAGAATCCCACCACTTCTCACCACCTCCATTGCTACTACCGCACACCGCCTTCATTTCTTGCCTGAATTATTGCTATAATCTTAACTACTCTGTTTCTACAGTTTCCCCATGTTTTCTTTTTTCCCGTCTTATGTTTTATACAAATAACGAAGTGCACAAATCTTAAATGTACAGCTCAATGAATTTCTACAGATGTATATGCCTGGGTGCATAGATACCACCCAGATAAATGTACAGAATGTTTCCAGCCTCCCACCAGGCTTTCTCCTGCCCCATCCTACTGCTAAAGGCAACCATGATCAGGTAGTTTTGCCTATTTTAATGCTTCATATATATGTAATCATATAGTATGCATTCTTCTGTGTCTTTTTTTAAAAATTCAACATTGTGTCTGTGCTATTCATTCACATGCTTGCTTGTAGTAGTAATTCATTCCTTTTTCATGCTCTGTAGTATTCTATGATATGAATATATCATAATTTATTATCCCTCCTATTGTTAATAAACATTTGGATTGATTTCCACTTGGGTCTATTATGAATATTGCTGTTATAAGTGGTAAACAAATAATACTCATTTATCTTGGGTATATGATATTCTTAAAAGAAAAGTCATACTGATTCTGTTAAAATATAATATCATGTAACTTCTTGCTCAGAACATTCCAGTGATTTCCCGTCTCCCTCACAGTAAAAGCCAAAGTTCCTACAAAGGCCTATAAGACCCTATACTCTCATGCTCAAATATGATCCATTCTCTGAAAGCTTGTTAGAGATGTAGAATCATGTCTTAGAATTCATTAGAAATGCAGAATTACGTGTCCGTCCCCAATCCTACTTAATAAGAATCTGCTTTTTACAAATTCTCTGTATGATTCACATGCATGCTGAAGTTTGAGAAACACTGCCCTTGATATCTGTCCCTTCACCATCACCCCTCTGACCTCATCTTCTATTCTTCTCTTTTCCCCAGGGTTCACGCCATACTAGCTGCACTGGTCACTTTGGTGTTTCTTAAAAAATCTGAGCATGCGCTCACACTCATAACTGAGGGCTGTGTGGGCAGGACCTAGTGGGCAGTTTCTTCTCCCGACACATGCATGGACTTTACTCTCACAGTTGGCATCTAGCTTCTTTATGCTCATAAAGAATGAACCCAGAGAGTGATTATGAGTGAAAGACATGGGGAGACTAAGAGCAGATAGTGGTGATGGGGGAGATGGGCAGAAACAGATGTCAGAAGGAAAAGGTGAAGGCTGGGGTGAATTTGGGAGCTCCCTGAGGACAGGAGTAGAGTGACATTTCTTCGGTGGGCTGCACAGTACTTGTGCTGATCATAGAGCTTTTTATTAGTCAAGGTTTTGTAGAGAAACAGAACCAACAGGAGATATCTGTAAATATGAGATTTATAAAAGTGTCACACAACTGTGGATATGCAAGAACCCAAAATCCATAGGGCAGGCCACGAGGCTGGCAACTCCAATGAAGGGTCTTGACAAATTCCACAGGAGAGGCTAGCTGGCTGAAGAAAAAAACTGAAAATTCTCTCTTTTCCCTTGAAAGTCTTCCACTGATTGGATCAAATCGAACTGATTGGATTCTCTCATTTGTGGAAGACACACCCTTGGTTGATCATAGATCTAATCACAGATGCAGTCAACTCACTGATGATTTAATAAATCAGCCTCCTGGTTTATCAACCAGCCATGAAATATACTTGCAGTAATGGTTAGGCCAGTGCTTGCCTGACCAGACAACTGGGTACTATCATATGGCCAAGTTTGATACCTGAACCTAAACCAAGCCTCTTTGATTTAGGTCAGGGTTTCTCTTCCTTTGGCCCTATTGGCATTTGGAACTGGATAATTATTTTGTTATGAGGCTATTCTGTACACTGTAGGATATTTAGTGGCATCCTTCACCTCTAGCTACTAGATGCAAGTAGCACCCTTCAATTGTGACAACCCAAAATATCTCTAAACATTGCTAAATGTTTCCTGGGAGGCAAGATCACCCCTGCTTGAGAACAACTGCTTTAGGCTAAAATATTCTAAAAGTGTCAGGGAACTTAAGTCTCTGACTACTACTGGGCTCTAGTAACACTCCCATTTGTACCAAGAACTGTGAAGGGTCTGAAATTTCACCCTATTTGCAGGCTAGCAAATTAGCCTGTTACAGGATGCTGGCAAAAGACATGAGACTTCTGGGTCAGAGACAAAGGACTTTATTACTCACATCAGTAGTAGTATCCAGTGTGTCACCATTTTATTGTATTAGTTCTCCTTGTCCTCAAATCCCTAGTGAAGAGAGCCATTTGACCTTAAACATGCAGTGGGTTCTACTACAGGAGATGGAGTCTGAACTTAGAGAATCCAGATCTTTTCTTTTTTCTTTTTTTAAACTTTTTTATTGTATAGTATAACATATACACAAAGCAAAGAAATAAAAAAGCAATAGTTTTCAAAGCACTCTTCAACAAGTAGTTACAGGACAGATCCCAGAGTTTGTCATGGGCTACCATACGATCCCCTCAGATTTTTCCTTCTAGCTGCTTCAGAATATAGGAGGCTAGAAGACTTAAGTATTTTTTATCATCACAATTGACTTTTTTCTTTCTTTTTTTTGGTGAGAAATAACATATATACAAAAAAGCAATAAATTTCAAAGCACAGCACCACAATTAGTTGTAGAACATATTTCAGAGTTTGACATGGGTTACACTTCTATAATTTTAGGTTTTTACTTCTAGCTGCAAGAATCCAGATCTTTTTAAAAAATTTATTTATTAATTTAAAAAAATTTAACAAACGAACTAAAACATTAACATATATAATCAGTAATTCACAATATCATCACTTAGTTGCATATTCTTCATTTCTTAGAACATTTGCATCAATTCAGAAAAAGAAATAAAAAGACAACAGAAAAAGAAATAAAACGAAAACAGAAAAAAAAAAAGATTATATAT
>PVIY010057873.1:0-12728 GCA_004026745.1 Myrmecophaga tridactyla
GAGTGAAAATACAAACCCTAGTATGGGAAAATATATTTGCAAATCACATAACTGATAAAGATCTACTATCCAAAATATATTAAGAGCTCATATAACTCAATAGCAAAAAGAAAAACCAACCAATTTTTTAAATGAGCAAAATATTTTAGTAGAAGTTTTGCCCAAGAAGATATACAAATGGCCAATAAGCACAGGAAAAAATGTTCAACATCATGAGTCATTAGGGAAATGCAAATCAAAACTATAATAAGATGTCACTTAATACCCACTAGGGTGGTTACAATTTAAAAATTAGAAAGGAAAGAAAATAACAAGTATTGGCAAGGATGTGAAAAAATTGGAACACTCATATTGCTGTAGATATGTGAAATGATGCAGCCACTGTGGAAAACAGTTTGGCAGTTCCTCAAAAAGTCAAACATAGAATTACTGTGATGGTTAAATTCATGTGTCACCTTGGCAAGGTTATGCTATCCAGTTGCTTGATCAAGCAAGCAATGGCCCAATCATTACATGTGATTATTTCATGGATTTAAATCAGTCAGTTGAATTCATCTATGGCTTATATCTACAATCAACAAAGAAGATTGCTTTCAGCAATGAGAAGTCTTATCCAATCATTGAAGGCCTTAAAAGGAGAACTGAAAACTTCAGCAGATCAATTCAGCAGAACTGATGATTTCTAGAAATAGAAAGAAGAATTTCTATCTCCACTTCAGCCAGCTAGTTTCTCCTGGGAAATTCAGTGAAACCTTCATCAGATCCCTATGGAATTCTGATTTCCCAAGCCCCATGGTCACATGAGCCAATTCCTAGAATAAATCTCAAAACATTTACATATATATGTGTGTGTGTATATATGTATGTTTTGTTTCTCTGGAGAACCCTAACTAAACAGATTTTGGTACCAGAAAGTGGAGTACTACTATGACAAATGCCCAAAGGCTTAAAAATGTGGAAACAGCTTTGGAATTGGGTGATGGGTAGAGGCTGGAAGAATTGTGAAGCACATAACAGGAAAAGCCTGGATTGCTTTCGTGAATGGTTTTTTAAAATATGGACATTAAAGGTACTTCCAATGAGGTAACTTTAACTGTGTTCTAATGTCAGGTGACATTAGTAGGTAAAGGTAGAATTTTTAAGTGATGAACGTGGATACTGAGATGATTTCCAAGCTAAGTGCAGAAGGTGCAGCCTGGCTTCTCCTTGAAGTTTATAATAAAATGTGAGGGGAAAAGGATAAGCTTGGAACTAAACTCTTACACACAAGGAAACTAGATATTGATGGTTTGAAAATTTCTGAGATGGTTTGCTCTGAGACTAGGGCCAGAAGCAGCTCTCTCTGGGACCTCCCTGAGTGTTCAGGAAATGACCCCCCAAAGAACACAGCTCTATATGAGGGTTTAACTGACAAGCCTTTGCTATAAAGGTGGGGCAAGACATGGATCCAGTCAGCCATTTTGGTGGAAGCCAGGTATGGAAATAGACTGATCCAGGAAGAATCTGTGGATGGTTCTATTGTCTGATGGTTTTAACCTACTGAAACTGCCAGCAAATCTGGCAAGGGTTTTGCAAAAATTGTATGAGGAGAACCATTGCCAGCCTGAACTGAAAGGGACAAAGGAGGGACAACTTGAAGGAAGAATAACTTCAAAGGCAGGGCCATGGAAGAAAAGGTCAGGACTGAAAAGATATCCTTAGGCCAAGAGAGCAGGTACATCCACTGTGTAGAAAGGGTGGGTCTATCCATGTTTTTGGAGGGGACAGGCCGTGTGCCTGGTTGTTAATGATAGTGCCACTACCCCATAGTTCAGACATGGTAGGCTTGTGCCCCAGTGTTCATGGAGAGCCTGGCCACCATCCCCAATGCTCAGATAGGATGGGGCCTTCACCTCAGCAGGGAGAGTATGGCAACTGCCCAAGCTTTGGAAGGGGTGGGCCTGCTAACACACCAAGACTGGAAGATAAAACATAGATGACCTTCAGATGCTTAGATCTATTGGAGCTTGCCCTGTTGAGCTTTGGACTTGTTTGGCATCTGAGACCCCTATCTTCCTTCCAAATTCTCCCTTCTAGAATGGGAATATTTATCCTATGCCTGTCCCTCCAATGTACATTGGAAGAAGATAACTTGTTATCTAGGTTTTCGAGGTCCATCAGACAGGGATTTTGCCATAGCATGGACCACAACCATACTGAATTTGATGAGACTTCATACTTAGCATTGTAACTGACATGACTTAATACCTTTGGGATGTTGTAATGGAATGAATGTACTTTGCATTTCAGAAGAACATATTTTTTGGGTGGTCCAGAAAGGGACTGTGGTGGATTGAACTGTGTACCCCAATTTGGACATGTTCTTGATCTTGGTCCACATTCTGGTGGGTTTAGACCCATTGTAAATAAAAACAAAGTGTGACTTCAGTTAATGTGTGTCCCAACTAAACCAGGTCAAGCTTTAATCCAGATTACTGGAGTGCTTTGGAAATAGAGTGAAAGTTAGATGGAGAAAGAAGCCAGCAGGAGCAGCCAGAGGCCAGAAGCCAACAGAACCCTGAGGAAAAAGGAGAAGACATTGCTGTATGCATTGCCATGTGACAGAAAAGCCAAGGAACCCCAAAGATTGCTAGCCAGTCAGCATATACCAACCCTGAGAGGAGGCAAGACTTCTGGCATTTGAAACCATGAGCCAATAAATTCCTGCTGTTGAACCAACCCATTTTATGGTATTTGTTTTAGCAACTAGGAATCTAAAACAATTGCCATATGGCCTGGCAATTGCACTTCTAGATAAATACCTAAAGAATTGAAAACAAGTGTTCAAATAAAAATCTACACAAATGTTCACAGCACCACTATTCACAAAAGCCAAAAGGTGGAAATACCCTAATATTGCTCAACTGATGAATGGATAACCAATGTAGTATATCCACAAATGGAATATTATTCAGTCATAAAAAGGAATGAAGTACTGATATATGCTAAAACATGGATGAACCTAGAAAACAATATGCCAAGTGGAAGAAGCTAGACACAAATGGCCACATAATGTATGATTCCATTAATATCAAATATTCAACAAAGGTAAATCCATACATACAGAAAGCAGATTAATGGTTGCCAGGGTATGAAGGGAGGGGAGAATGGGAAATTGATTGCTTCAAACACAGGAGGTTTATTTTTGGGGTGATAAAAATGTTCTGGAACTAGATAATGGTGATGGATGCCCAACACTGTGAATGTACTAAATGCCCCTGTGATGGTTTAAGGCTGTATGTACCCCCAGAAAAGTATGTTCTTAAAGTTAATCCATTCCAGTGGGTGTGGATCCATTGTAAGCAGAATCTTTTGGTGAGTAAGATCTTAAGTTGATATGTGATCTTAATTCTCTTACTGGGGTCCTTTATAAGAGAATTAAATTCAGACAAAGAGAAAAAGCCATGGATGCAAGAAGCTGAAAGCTATGAAACCCAGCAGAGAAGGGAGAGAACAGCAGACATGGCCATGTGCCTTGACTTGTGATAGAGAAGTCCATGATTGCCAGCAGTCTGTCTTCAGGAAGAAGGTATTGTCTTGATGATGCTTTTATTTAGACATTTTCACAACCTCAGAACTGTAATTTTGTTAATTAATAAATTAATTCCTATTACTAAAACCAACCCATTTTATGGTATCTGCTTTTGGCAGCCTAGCAAACCAGAACAGCCCCTGAATTGGACACTTTAAAATTGTGAATTTTATGTTACATGAATTTTGTCACAATAATAAAAAGCATAAACGTTAGATGTTTGCAAAGAACAGGAAAACCTGACCCATGACCAGGAGAAAAATCAGTCACTAAAAACAGACCCAGAAATGACAGACTTGATGAAAATAGCAGATAAATATGTTAAAGCACTTATGAAAATATGTTCCATATGTTCAAAAAGAGGAAAACATGAACATGTTAAGCAGGCAAGTGGACGATATAAAATAGACTCAAATAGAACCTCTAAAAAATAAAATATAACATCTGAAATGAAAAATAGACGGGGTTGGATTAACAGCAGAATGTGAAGACACAGCAACAGAAACAATTCAATTGAAAGACTGAGAGAAAAGACTAAAAATAATGAATAGAGGTGTAGATAGATAGAAAAATAGATAGATAGATACATAGACAGATAGATAATCTGAAAAACTCATGCCATTGTTTTACAAATTTGAAGAAAACCATGAACCTATAGAGCCAATAATCTAAACAAAACTGAAGCAGAAAAAAATAAAATCACACAGAGTATATCACAATCAAATTCTGAAAAACAGTGATAAAGGAAAATGTTAAAAGCAGCCAAAGGGAAAGGAAAATGACAACACATATAGAGAAACAAAATGAGAATCACAGCAGACTCTTCATTAGACGCAAAGACCCTGAAGCAACATTTTTTTAATATTGGAGAAAATACTGCCAACTTAGAATTCTAAAATTCACTAATATATCTTTCTAACAAGAAGACAAATAGAGAGATTGTCAGAAAAATAAAAACTGAGAGAGAATTCATCATCACCCTGCACTACAAAAAATGTTAAAGGAGATTCTTCAGATAGAGGGAAAATAATATTATTTGGAAATCTGGATCTACTAAGGGAATGAGATAATGCCAGAAAGTATAACTATATGGGGGAATCTAACAGAAAACATTCTCAATTTTTTTATTTCTTCAAAAGATAGCTGTGAACAACTGGAACTCCAAATGGAAAACAATGACCCTCTAACTTTACTTTACATTTGACATAAAAAATTTAAGTCAAAATAGGTCTTCATATAGATTTAAATATGAAGCTTAAACCTATAACACCCCTAGAAGAAAAATATGAGAAACTCTTTCTGATCTTTGATTATGTAAAAGATTTCTTAGAAGGAATACAAATGACATATACCAGAAAAGAATTGATAAACTGGACTTCATCAAAATTAAAACCATCTGCTCTTTGACAGATACTGTTAAGCAAATGAAAAAACAAGCCTAGTCTGAGAGGAGTATTTGCATAACAAATATCAGATAAAGAACTAGTATTCAAACTACATAACTACATAAAGTATTCAAACTACATATCAACTCCATAATAAAAAACAGGCAAAAGATTTTATAAGACATTGCTCCAAAAATATACAGGTAACAAATAAACATGAAAATGCTCAGAATCATTACTTATGAGAGAAAGGCAAATTCAAATTTCAATGAGATACTACTGAAATAATTTAAATTAAAAAAAAATAATAATACCCTTTACTGGGAAGGTAATGGAGCAACTGGAGCTCATAAATTGCTGATGGGAACACAAAATGATGCAGCCATTTTGGACAACTGTTCAGCAGTTTCTTATAAAATTAAGCATACCTTAATAATCTAACATAGTAATCCCATTCCTAGGTATATACAGAAAAAAAATGAAAACATGCCCACCCAAAGACCTATATGCAAACGTTTAGAGCATAATCACCAAAAACTAATATAATCCAAATGACCATCAACTAGTGATGGAAAAACAAATCATAGTACATTCCTACAATAGAAATACAAATTCCTGTTACCTACAATAATGAAGATAAATCTCAAAAGCATTATACCAAGTGTGCTGGTTTGAAAGGATGTACATACCCTAGAAAAGCCATGTTTTAATCCTAATCCCATTTTATAAAGGCAGCCATTTCTTCTAATTCCTATTCAGTACTATATGTTTGAATTTGTAATTAGATCATCTCCCTGGAGATGTGACTCAATCAAGAGTGGTTGTTAAATTGGATTAGGTGCAGGCATGTCTCCACCCATTAGGGTGGGTCTTGACTAGTTTACTGGAATCCTATAAAAGAGGAAACATTTTGGAGAAAGCTGGAGATTCTGAGAGAGCAGAACAACATAGCCACGAGAAGCAGAGTCTACCATCCAGTGACCTTTGGAGATTAAGTAGGAAAACGCCACCTGGGGAGCTTCATGAAACAGGAAGCCAGGAGAGAAAGCTAGCAGATGACACCATGTTTGCCATATGCCTTTCCAGATGAGCAAGAAACCCTGACCATGTTTTGCCATGTGCCTTTCCACTTGAGAGAGAAACCTTGAACTTCATTGGCCTTCTTGATTCAAGGTATCTTTCCCTGGATGCCTTAGATTGGACTATAGACTTGCTTTAATTGGGACATTTTCTCAGCCTTAGAACTGTAAACTTGCAACTTATTAAATTCCCCTTTTAAAACCCATTCCATTTCTGGTATATTGCATTCTGGCAGCTAGCAAACTAGACCACTAAGTGAAAGAAGGCAGACAGGAAATGTTATGTATTGTACTTTTCCATTTAAAGACATTCTGGAAGAGGTAGATATATTTGAAGGAAAACAGAAATCTGATCAGTGGTTGTCAGGGGTGTGGGTAAATTGAGGGCTTGCCTACAAAGGGGCATAGAGGAATTTCTCTGGTGATGAAAATATTCTGTATTTTCAGTGTGGAGTGGTTATGTGATATGTACATCTCATAGAACTATGTACCAAAAAAAGGTAAATTTTGCTGTAGGTAAATTATACCTTAACAAACCTGATAAAAGTCTGCCTAAAGCAAACATAAGAACAGTATATTGTAGGGGGTTTGGCATATGCAGAAGTAAAATGTATGGCAAAAATAACACAAAGAACAGGAGGGAAGAAATGGAAGTATACTGTTGTCATAAATTGTTAGTGCTCTATTCATGAAGCAAAATAATATTTAAATGTAGACTGTAGTAAGTTAAAGATGTATATGGCAAACATTTTTTAAAGTATAGCTAATTAGAAAACAGTGGAGATAA
Source organism: Myrmecophaga tridactyla (assembly GCA_004026745.1). Classification (NCBI taxonomy): domain Eukaryota; kingdom Metazoa; phylum Chordata; class Mammalia; order Pilosa; family Myrmecophagidae; genus Myrmecophaga; species Myrmecophaga tridactyla. The sequence goes on from PVIY010057873.1 coordinate 6,823, forward strand.
AATGGAATCATAAAAAATACACTATAGGTAAAACAAATAGAAAAAAATAGCAATATGGTAAATTAAACCCAACCACGTATATAATCACATTAAATATAAATGGTGTAAATACTTTAAATAAAAGAAAAGATTTTCAATTTGGATGATCCAACTATGTGCCATCTACAAATAACCTACTTTAAATATAAAGGTTGATACCACATGACACTTCCAAATTTTGCATATATGCCATATTTATAAATAAGAGCTTAAACTTAAAACAAGAGAACAAAAATAATTTTAATGTGAAAAATCTGTTCAAAAGCAAAACTGACCAAATAGAATACATTTCATGCATTTCTTAGGTTAACTATCCAAAGGGCTCCCTATAACTACTCTACAACATTTTAAGCAAAGTTGCAGCGCCCATTTTCTTACACATCTATAAGATATACTCTCTTTTTTCCAATTTTTCATATTTCATTGAATATTGAATAGATACAAAGAAAAAGCATCACAGTAATACCTAAAATTTTTTCCAAAATCCTAAAATTTAAAACACATGGCCCCCAAATAATTAGTACTTTTGAAAAATTATAAAGTAAAACACAAAAGTTAAGTGCTATTCTTTTAAATCTCTTGTGAATCATAAAAATCTATTGAGCAAAAATAAAAACTGGAAAATACTGTTGAATAGTAGCATTCTGCAAATAGAGTTCACTGTAAAAACTTAAATGTGAGAGGCAAATTATCTTAGCCAAAAATAAGATTTATGCAATTCACAAAGGTCAGCCTCATTTACCCCTCCAAAAAATGTAATCAAGAAACATCTCCCTGAGTTAATAGAGTATGAAGAGTTGAGAGCTCAAGTTTTGTTTTGTTTTTTTAATCTATTTATACTTAAGAGTCTATTTGTCTGGTCAAATTAATCAGCTGAGTCAAGCATTTATTGCACGCAATAACAATTAGTGCCTTCCACAATTGAAAATAATTTTCCTCAACGTTTTGCAACAAGATATTGCTATCCATGACACTTCATGAAAAATGTGTACTTTATATAATCCAATCCTGAGAATTACAGAAGAGTGAGGTTCAAGTCTCTCAGCATACTGGAGAGTTTTCTTTTTTAGTAAGAACTTTAATATTTTTAAAAGATATAAATAGAAAGCTAAAAGGTTAGAACGAGAACCTCTGTGCCATAATCAATTACAGCCTACCTCTGGGATGACACACATAGGTTAGGTTGATTTGGAAAATATCACAGGACTCTGACACAGTTGGAAAACCAAGAAAATTTAAATGGCATTGTATAATACCTCTCTTGAAGAGAATAAAATCTCTGACAGTTATGAATATTTTTAAGAAATAGTACTATATGAATATGGGGATCCTTTTTATACAAAGATAATTACATTTCATAATAAAATGATAACTATTAAACAGCAGTACAACAAAAGGATTGAAAATCTGGCCTTCAAATCCAGGAATGTATCATCTTCAAAATTATTTCCTTTCGATATAACTTTCCTTCTAGTAACTAAACTAGCTATGAAAGGAAGACACTTGAAACAACAGCAATTCAAAACAGAAATGTATAAATGGCTACAGCCCATCATCCACCTCTCCCAGGAGAAACCATATTTTTTAAAGAAGCATTGATCCTTGGACCATCTGACATATAAATTTGGTATCCCTAACTCAAATAAAGCCACAATAAAATTAACAGAAAATAAAATGATAGCAAATTCATTAAAACAGGATAGATGAGTTCCATTGCTAACTTACAACAAAGGGATGAACTTGATTATCATTCAGGTTCTTTAGAGTCCTGAATTCTAACACCTCATCCATCAAAGACCTTATCTAAAATCAGAATAATAAGCCATTTACTTTCAATGAACTAACTAACATCTGTGACATGTAACCTACATGTTATAGAGTATTTAAATGGTCTTAGGATGGTCAACAGAGTAGTTAGGAAGTGGGAGGCCTTACTGGGAGGGACTCAGCCCATTCAAAAGGAGATCTGATAGCTGGGATCTGTAGTTTCTACAGAAGAGATGATACATATAGTGGCAGTCATCATCAGAGCTTTCCTTGAATAGCTATATGTAACCCTTGTCCCGTGCTTTCCCAATATCACCCGACAAAAATGAACACCAAACAGAAATGAGCCCCTGTGAACTGATAGCAAATAGCATTTCTTAAACCCTTGGAAGACAGGCTTCTCAGAGTTATATCTTTATAATTCAGGCTCCATGTAAAGATCACATATACTTGTTCACTGTTGGTATGGAAGAGTAATCCCTCAGCAAAAAAAAAAAAAAAAAAAAAAAAAAAAAAAAAAAAGAAGAAAAGAAAAACAGACAAAACAAAACACCACAACAGAGTAAAATGGAATTTATCATTTCCAATCAACTTAGAATTTTTCCTCCCTCTTTTCTTCCCTCTCATTCTATGTTCCTCTGTTCTTTCAACAACTATTGAATATCTATTATGTTTCAGGCACAGTATGGTGTACTAGGTCAGAACAATTAAGAAGAAATAGTCCCTGCCTTCCAGTTGCTCACATTTGATTTTATTCAAAAAGCAGTAACTCTGGCAGCTAATTATAGAGCATTTGACCCAAACCTTTATAGTCATTTCCCAAAATTACCTAAAACCATGCTTACTTTCTTAAAGGTTGACGTGTACCATAAATGTTAAGAACGTCTGAAAATCCGAAGCAATCATAAACATACTAACTTCTCTTTGCACTTCTACTGTTTCCTATAAACTATTACAATTCAAACTGTCTTTCAATAAGAGGTCAGTCTGAACTGTTCCAATAAATCCTACATGAAATGAAAAACAGGAAGGGGTAGCAAAGAAAAACTCCTTTGTACTTGCCAAAATTCAGCAGTTGTGCAATCTCTTAAAATCATTTGTTCTGCATATACGCTTATTATGATGGGAAAAAAGTAATTATAATTAGGTGTCTATTTTCATTCCTTTCTCCATAGTATCAGTCTTGAATGTCATTTGATTTTGGCGAAAGATAAGGTCATTGACTACTTGAAAGATGTGCAAGATTACTTCTTTTGAATGCTTCACATGGAAATATCTAAAAATGGAAAGTATCTCAATCTCAATCACATACTTGCCAGGAGGACAATTTTCAAAATTCACAACCAAAAATAAATAAATGAATGAACAAGAAAACAAATAGAATCTATGGTTTCAATAATAAAACATTTTTTTAAATCAACAATCTGGAAAGGGATAGAATTTTTAACCTATACATTTAAAAGCTGACAATACTGTGAAAACTCATTAAATCATTCAGTATGTGCATTTATTGAATCTAAATTACCACTAATTAGCTGATCATTTACAAAGATAACTATAATTATTTTTCCCCAGATATGATGGGTAATTTAAGCATCTAGGTGTTTTTTCCTAAATAAAATATATTAGCATTAATACATATACTGTCTTAAACATATAAAAAATTTTACCAGAAGAATTTCACTGACTAGAAAGTCAAATTGATTTAAAAAGTGGAAGTATGATTAAAATTTTAAGAAACATAAGTGCCTTTCCCCCAAGTGTCCTTTAATAATTAGATAAAATTATAAACAAATTTACATTTACCAACAACCCAATGATGTTTTGGTAATTCAATTCTATATCCAGGTGGGTTTTTTTCAATATAAATTGTTCCTACTCAATATTGTAATTTTTAGATCTTGATTAGAAAAAACACTGACAAACCACTGTTGGGTTTCTGATAGTTGGGAAATATAAGAGAAAATACAAGAACATATTGTATTTGATTCAAAATGAGGACTTACTCAAAAGAATTCCATAGCTCTAGATTATATTCTATATTACCTTTCACCTCAAGCATCTACCAAAATGTCCTTAATTGCATATATACTCATCACTGGAAAGAGTTCACTTGATAACAAGTTCAAATAGCCCAAATGACCAGGAATATTACTCAGTCATAATTATCAGAGATGCATTACAGTCATGGTCTAAATAAGAGAAAGAAAACAAATCAAAAGCATCAGTATTACATATCCACAATGCTCTCCAGCCATCAGTTAATCTGACTTAAAATAATGGAAATATGGCTGAAACTATATTACATAGTTAGATGTTCAAAAACTACCTGCCGTGTTGATTTAACTCATTCTCGTAATGCACATTTCCTCCCACCAAAATAAAAGAATTATCAGTACTCTAACTTCATCTTTTGCCCCAAACATTCATTTTAATTATGATTAAAATTTAATATGACATCCTCTTTATTAAAAAATAGTTCAAAATAGCCACAGAATCTCATGCAAAAGTTGACCATAAAAACATTAGCTAATAATCTAGGAAAAATATCTGTAACATTTTCTAAGCTGATCAAAATCTTTAACATTTCAGATTAACAAAGCAATCAGTATCAAGCCATGTTACATGAAAGATAGTTTGCTTCCAGCAAATATAAATCCTGATCATAAATTTACTTTCATTAAAATTCTTGTTGATATTTAAACATTATTGTCCTTCCATTTTGTTTTGTTGCCCTTTGCATTGGATAAAAAGCATGAGATGTTATTTCATAAATTATAGAATCTGAATGAATTTTATTCTGTAGACAAACAATATAACACAATTCATAGGCCTCAGCTGAGAGTGCTTCCAGGATCAAGTTAAGTAACTTTATACCAGGAATTTTTCACTTTATTTGCTAACATTTCACCATCTTTACATGAAATAACATGATAGCCACATGTAATGTCCTTTTTTCAATATCAATTAAAGTCTTTCAAGTTTCAGAATTCCAGAATTTCTGGTGCTATTCCCAAAATGTAGTATCTATTTAGTGTTATTAAATATCCTGCTTACATCCAGTAAAACTATCGTTTTTCATAAAATTTCATCTCTCTATCATAACTTCCCTTAAATGCTGGAAAAAATTTTCAAATACATAGAAAGACTCCTGATAGTTTTTGCATGTTTTTCTCTATGTAAAGTGTGAGGATGTGCAAAATAAGGTTAGGAACTTCTCCTATGGCATCGCATTGCATTTGACAGATTTCATAAGTCTTCAGTCTTCTTCAATTTGTCCCTGACTTTCTTTTTCTTCAACTTATCTCACACCCTAAACTCCACACTTGTATCTAGTTAACCCATTCTCACAGGCAAATTTATTCTTGACTACACACTACCCCTAGAGTATCCTCCCTACCTAGTCCCAGCTTGCCCACTTTCCCTTCTTTCATGAAGCTTATAAACTGATTTAACTAGCATAAAATTGGTCATCTCCACATGTTCCCAGTTTATCTAAACCCCATGACTCTCATTCACCATTTCTTAGTGTATTAGTTAGGGTTCTCTAGAGAAACGGAATCAACAGGGAACACTCACAAATATAAAATTTATAAAAGTGTCTCATGTAACCATGGGAATGTAGAGTCCAAAATCCTTAGGGCAGGCTGTGAAGCTGATGACTCCAATGGAGGGTCTGGATGAACTCCACAGGAGAGGCTCACCAGCCAAAGCAGGAAGAAAGCCTGTCTCTTCTGAATCCTCCTTAAAAGGTGCCAGTGATTAGATTAAGCTTCACTCATTGCAGTAGACACATCTGTTGGCTGATTACAAATGGACTCAGCTGTGGATGCAGCTAACATGCTCATGATTTAAATCTATGAAATGTCCTCATAGCAACAGACAGGCCAGCACTTGCCCAACCAAACAAACAGGTACCACCACCTGGCCAAGTGGACACATGAACTTGACCATGACAGTCCACCCCTTGTCAACGTGGTAGCTACACACATTACCTTAAACCATATCTAATTTCTAAATAGAAAACAATAAAAGACATATTTTTTTCCCTCACCTAACAATACTCAACTGTCCTGCATATAACTGGAAACACATTAAAT
>PVIY010057874.1:0-12696 GCA_004026745.1 Myrmecophaga tridactyla
TAAATACCGAGTGTTCGAGGATTGACTGATTGCTTCTAGATTCATGAAAGAATTTTGGGAAAGAAAACAATGAACTCAGAGATTTAAATTTCTAGTTAAAAACCCTAGAAATCTTCTGTGAGTTCCCTATAAGAACTCCTTAGGTTGTGTGGCCACAGGGCCAAGGTTTCTGAAAACCAGACCCTGAGTGTGAGCCGGTGGGCGGCTGCCTTACTGTTCATCCGTAGTGGCAAGGCTGGTGTGCAGGGCGAAGCTTCTTATACTGCGTACACTTCTCTCCCATGGTGAGAAAATGATGATTTTTACTGATGCAGCTGGGAGACTCCATTTGCCGAATCCCTCTCTCATTTTGAACCACCATGTTTGGCAATACGCTTTGAGAGCATCTTATCTGCAATCAGCCCTGAAATACTTGCATCCATACGTTACTCGCAGGTGAATTCTGAGGTCGAGGGGAAAGGCTGTGTGGCCGAGGGACATCAGCAGTGGGACAGGTCCCTCAGTTTGCCCTGTTGGGGCTCCGACCAGCAGTGGACAGCCTTGGGTGCAATGCAGAAACCTCAGTGACAAGCCAGGCAAGGCTCATAAATGGCTTTGATGATAAAGTCAATCTCAGGCCCACAGGACAGTTTATAGTTCTAAGTGGTATAAAAAAAGAGAACGATAAGGGCCAGTGCGATGTGATGGAAAAGGGCAGGGAAGCACTGGCGCCAGACTGGCCTCATTTTGGATCTTGTCTCCCACATTTACCAGCTGTGCAATCTTTGACGAGTTACTTATTTCCACCTTGGAGGGTTTTTTTGATTAAATGAGGCAAAGTCTAAAAAGTGCATATGATAGGTGCTGTAAACTTTTCTCTCCCAGAAGTCTGGTTCTGCTTTCTTCCTGGATGTTATTTCAGCTAATAAGGGAAGAAATATACATGTTGAGGCCAATCAACTAAATCAGTGTGTCTCAAGCTTCAATATGCATTTGTGTTACTTGGGCATCTTGTCCTGTGTCGCTTCTGGATCTGCGTGTCTGGGGCAGGTCTGAGGGGTGCCCTTGTGGTGGCCCCTCGTGCTGCAGACCTGAGTCCACGGCCTGCAGGCTCCGTAACAAGGAGCCCAGCTGGGAACTGCTTCTGTTGCTGGCTGGGATGTGCCCAGGGCTTGCGGGCGTTTGGAGCAGGGAGCCTGCGTGGGCACGTGGAGTGCCCTGTGCTCTGGGTGAAATAAGCACATGGACTGAATGGACCAGAAATTCACCCAAAACGTAAGCAGGGATTTATGTGTAAACACAATCTTAACCCTCATTTTGAAAATTGAAATAAAGAGACTAAGTGTGTGACATTCTCTGTCACTTAAGATCTGTTTCACCTGATTTACAATGGGAGATTTTTGTTTGTTTTTGGAAAGTGAAGAATTGTGCATTCAGCTGTGTTCAGAGGTAGCATTCTTTTGTGCATATTTTGTTTTAAACCTTTGAAAGAGTTCATGATGCAATGAAAGCCATTAGAAAGTACCGAGTCCCTGTTTTTTACTGAGACTTTTTCAGTAATTATGGATTGCAATCTTTAAAAAAATTTTTTCAGGGCCTGAGTTGTAGAAGATGTGTTGCGGACTAATTTCATGGTTCCTGATTGAACACAGGGCTTTAATTCAATTGTGGACATTTAACAGGTATTTTAAATAGCAAGCGTAGTGCAAATTCTTAATATTCAGCCAGAAATGAGGCTTTGTTATTTATAATTTTGCAATCACCTAGTCATTAGCTCTTTAAGAAATCCGTCACACTGGAGAAGACTTAATCCATGCAATGTAGGAAGAAAAAGATTACTTTGAATTGACTCTCAGAGGACAGATATTTCTAAGAACAAACCACATGCTTGCTGTGAAAAATCATCTTAGCATTGCTAGAGGCACAGCCTCTATAAGTAAGAATGGATTGATGGGTTCATGAATCTTCATGATTGTTACTTATCTTTTAGGCCCGCATCTTGTAGCTAATTGCTAGCTATATTTTGGTTTTGAAGAAAAAAACTTAAAAGAAAAAGTTACATTAAAAAGATGGCTAAGTACCAATTTCTGTATTTATTCAGAAGAATAAAAATATTAAATATAAAACCATCCAGTTCTGGGACTCCAGCAGTTTAACAAAGCAGACGCCTCTTCTTAGCAGTGTATGAATTGCAGCCATGTGGCTTTCCTTCGGTCTGTTTGACAAAAACTATCCAGGTGAAAGCTGAAACACTAGTTACTCAGCTTATTTTTTCCCTATAAATAAAAGAGAGATAGTTTCTTGTAGATAGTTTCTTCCAATGAATTTGGAAGGCTAACGATTTTTTTTTTCAGTTCTTTTTTGCAGGCCGTAATGCCAATTTAACTTTCAGTTGCCTTAAAAAAAATGGCAGCTTTAAATAAAGAAGTAATATTAGCTTCAAGCTTTTGTGTCTGGCTTATTTCACTCAACACGATGTCTTCACACTTCATCCACGTTGCAGCATGGATCAGGACTTCATTCCGTTTTGTGGCTGAGTGATACCCGTAGTGTATCTAGAAGACTTTTGTCTGTCTGTTCGTCTGTTGGTGGGTACATGGGTTCTCTCCCTGCTGCCTGTTGTGGAGATGCTGCTGCGAACTGCGTGCAACGCCCGCTCATGTGCCCATTTCCGTTCTCTGGGGTGCACACCTAGAAGTGCAGCTGCCAGTTCTATGTTTAACTTTTTGAGGACAGATACTGAATGAGTCTACTTACATGAAATAAATGCATAGAGACAGAAAGTAGATTGTCAGGGCTTGGGGGTGGGAATGGGGAATTTTTGCCCAATGGTTGCAGAGTTTCTATTTGGGCTCATGGAAAGTTCTTGGTACTGGGTGGTGTCCATGCGACACTGTGAATGGAATGAATGCCAGTGAATTTTGTATATGAACTCATTAAAATGGGAAATTTCATGTTTTATATATTTCAATTTATAGATACATATTCCATTGTATATGTATTTGTTACTCCTAATTTAAAAAAAGCAATCTTTTAGCACTAAGATATGTTTTGCTTTATCTAATTAAAAGTTAAGGCCAACAAAAACCGAGCTTCAGTCCTTTTATTAATACAGGTTACCAGTTAGAGGACTCCAGGTTTGAAATCCTAAGGCAGCTTGTCAGGCTCTGCACAACACAGCTGCACATTGTGTAACAGTCCAGCCACGCAGGCTCATGGCCACAGCCCTCTGGGGCGGGGTGGGGGGGACACGTGTATCTGGAAACAGCTCAGCCCCAGCTCAGCCAGCACCTGGTTATATTGGGGGGGGGACAAGTAACTGCCCCTCTCTGACCCGATCAAAGCTTCCTCCTGTAAAGTCATAAGGGGATGACAAAACTTGCCATTGGTGATCTCATGATGTGCTAGATTTCCAAGCGCATTATCTCATTTAGTCCTGACGCCCATCCTTTGAGGCATCTGCAGCTAGTATCCTTGTTCTGCAGAGAGTAGACTGAGGCACACTGATGTAAGGGACCTCCAGGTCACATGCTAGTGAGGAGTAAGGCCAAGGTGGAAACAGCTCTCCTAGATCCCACGTCTGCCTCTGAGGGTGGACTGGCTGGTATTGGCAACTCTAACAGCATGTGAGATCATATTTCCATTTCAGGCAAGTGTCCACCAAACTATGGAGAAAGATGGCTTTCTTCTTATTTTCCAAGGTTTCTAAGGATAACTTTTTTCTAGATGTTTTAAGGAAATCTTTTTGTGTTGTCAGAGTGATAGTAAAAATATTCTTCTTGTTTATGTACCTTCTTTTTATACAATTTGAGCTCATCTCTCCAAATATGCCTATTCATAATTGTGATAATGGGTGACACTTGTAAAAATAGGCTATCTTATAGTCCTATTTTCCTAGGATAAATATTCCAACAATTTCATCTCATGTCCTTTTAAATCCATGCCTTTTTTCACATTTTGCTGCTGTTTACTTCTTTATCCCCCAATGTCCCCCTCATTCCTTCAATCTGTTCAGCTGATTATTCTGTAACGAGAAACAAACAAAGAGCCCTGGCCTGCTCCACGGGCGTCTCAACCACAGGGGCCAGTGATGTCCTTGCTCGAGAGTGAGTCCCCATGCCCTCTGTCACAGGCGCTCTCCAGATCCCCTCTGCACCAGCGGTGTGACTTTGGGGCGCCAAATACAGACACTCCCCAGGCACATAACTGACACATCTTTAAGGCGGTAAAAGGCACAACCCCCAGGACCCCAGGCTCTTCTTTGGCTCCCCTCTGGCTCCTGACACGTTCCCCATGGCCCTGCCAAGGTGCTGGGACTCTGTGGACAACAAAACTCTACAAGCATCACCTGTGTCTCTCCCCCTTCCTCGCTGACTATGCATCACGAGATACTTGTCAAACCCATTCATTCATTCAAAGCGCATTTGGGAACAGCTGTGAATCAGGCACTGTCCGGAGATGCTGGGAATACCAAACGAGCAATTCCCGGAGAAATGCGTTGGTCAGAGGCTGAGGCAGTCGAGTAACAACTGCTACGCTGTTCAGATTGGTGATTTCACGTGGATGTGTGAGAACAGAGTACTTCAGTCTCTGGGGAGGAAGGGAGAGGAGGCGATGCTTGGGGTCTTATGGGGAGTAGGAAGTCACCTGCAGACCTAAAGCCCAGGCTGGGGATGGGCTGGGGGTAGGCTGGCTCTGCCGGGGTGCCCAGACCACAGTTTCATGGAAACAGACTTGACTTCATCCAGGTAAGCCCCAGAGAGGCTGGTCTGGTGTGGGGAGCTGAGCAGGAGCACCTGAGCCGAGCTGTTCTCATTGCTTTTGGTGACACTTTGGGGGCCTGCTGCAGAGGGCAGGTCCCCTGCCAGAGGCGGGGGCTTGCAGAGCAAGGGTGGTCTCCTGGGGAAGGGTGCCGAGGAGGGTCTGGCATGAAGCCAGGACCAAAGCATGGGCTCCGGGGCAGGCAGTGGTCCAGCAGAAGGACGAGAACTGGAATGTACTCAGAGCAATCACCGGCGGGGGTGTGGGGGCCAAGCCCCATTTTGGATTGGGGGTTAGTGGAAAGTCTCAGGGCCATGTCAGAACCTGGAAACAGCAGGTCCCACATGAGGCTTGTGGGACGCAATCCCAGCCCTTCCGCGACAGAGTTCTTTAATGGGCAGCTCTGGCTAGGTTTGTCTCAGGAGCTCGAGGAGAACCTTCAATGCCTGTAGCTGACTGGGGATGGATGCACGGCTGGGCTTGTTAGTAGAAAAGTCAGTTTGTGCATCTGTCAGGTCCCGGCAGAGTTAACTGACCCCTTAACCCTGACTCAAAGGTTTAACTGAAGAGCATTTAATGAAGGGGCTATTTAAAGGGTTGGGCAAGGTTCAGGGGAAGTGAAACCCTCAGGTGCTGGCAAGAGAAGAAAGCCCTGCCTTCCCTGGCACTAAAGGAGCCAAGGGGGATACAAAGGGTTGAACAGTATCCCCCCAAAATGCGTGTGCACCCAGAACCTCAGAAGTAACCTCATTTGAAATAGTCCTTGGAGCTATAATTAGGTGAGAACCTCAAGATGAAATCATGATGGAGTACGGTGGCCTCTAGATCCACTGGCGGCGTCCCGGTGAGAGGAGAGAGGGCAGAGCCACAGCAGAAGATAGGAATGGATGTAGGCGAGGGTGGAGGCAGAGCTTGGAGTGATGCTGCCACAAGTCAAGGAGCAGCTGGGGCCACTGGAGGCTGGCCGAGGGAAGAAGGGTCCCCCTGGGAGCTGACAGAGGGCACCCCCCTGCCCGCACCTAGATCTCAGACTTGTGGCCTCCACAACGGTGAGAAGAAAACTTCCAGTGTTTAAGCCCTGATTTGTGGACATTTGCTCTGGCGGCTCTAGGAAATGAAGACAGGTGGACAGTGTTGGACCTGGCGAGAGCAGTGGCTCAGGGGCCCCCAGCACGTGTGGTCCCTGGCAGAGGCCCACGCCCAGCTGTGGGGCAGTGGCTGAGACGTCAGCCTTCCCTGACCAAGGGCCAGAGAAGAATGTCTTGTCCACCTGCAGCGGAAGCAGGACAATCCAGGGAGTGTCCCTGAGTGAGGCATGACGAATTTGCTCTTCAACCTGTTGCGATGCGGCTTCGTCTTCCCCACTCCGGCAGATCAGCTCCTGTCTGGGCCGCCAGTGGCCTCTTGCTGCTGACCCCAGAGGCCACGCTGCTCCCTGCCTCAAAACTCCCAGAAGCTTTGGCTCGGGGGCCGTCCTTCTCCCAACACCTCGCAGTGCTGTCATCCTCCCTCCTTAACATCTGATTGCTCAAGGCTCTCAGAGACTTAAACATGCTTGTTCTTTAAGTAAAAATACATAAAATTATAAATGAAAATTACGTATGAAAAATATGTATTCAGAAGGAGAAAAGAAATTACAACAAATTTTGAAAAGTTTACAATTACCACAATCATGAAATTAAAAAATTGATATTTCTATTAACTAATTGTGTGATGTGTGTCTATAATATTTTTTTACTAAAGTCAAATTTACACAGCATAAAATTAACCCTATCAAATTAAACAATTCAGTGGCATTTTGTACATTCACAGTGTTGTACAACCACATCTCTGTCTAGCTCCGAAATGTTTTCATCATCCCAAGGGAAACCCTACATCCAGTGACCAGCTGCCCCCCAGCCCTTGGCAACCACAAATCTGCATGGGCGTGCCTATTACGGGCATTTCACATCAGTGGGATCACACAACAGGTGACCTTTTCTGTCTGACTTGTTGTGCTGAGCATGATGTTTTGAGGTTCACCCACGTGTAGTTTGTATCAGGGCTGCATTTCTTCTTACGTCTGAACGTATTTCCTTGTGTGTATATGCCACATTCTGCTCGTCCATTCATCTGCTCCTGTCATTGGGTTTCTCCTACCTTTTGGTTGTGGTGAATAATGCTGCTGTGAACATTGGTGAGAAGGTATCTGGTTGAATCTCTGCTGCCAAGGCTTCTGGGCATATACTGAGGAGCAGAATTGCTTAACATCCGTTCTTGCGTTATGAGATGTGGCTTTGGTGAGAATTTAGTGTCTGCCTATCAGTGTTGTTCCAATCGTCCCCTGAGATCCCCACCACAGTGAGTTCCCCCCTTCCTACTTCCTGGGACTGTAACAGACCATCCTCCAGGCGCCAGGACATGGAGACGAGTGAGGCGGCCAGGAGCACAGGTGGGAGCGTACGAGTAGGTGCCATAACCACACTTTGTTCACCTGTTCGTCTATTGTCGGACATTTGGACTGTTCACAGCTTTTGGCTATCGTGGACAGTGCTGCTGTGATGGTGTGTTCACATGTAGTTCTCTGATTATGTATTTTCAATTCTTTTAGGCATATACGTAGGAGTGGCATTGTTCGGTCATATGGTAATTCCGTGTTTAACTTTTTGAGGAAGTGCCAGACTCTTTTCCACAATAGCTGAACCACTTTCAATCCCACTGACAATGTAGGACAGTTCCAACTTTTCCACATTCTAGCCAACCTTTGTTTTCTATTTTGGTGAGTAATCTATCCTAGCGGATATGAAGTGGTTTTGGTTTGCATTTCCCTAATGACTAATGATATTGAGCATCTTTTCATGTTCTTGTTATTAACTTCCTTGTAGAAATGTCTATTCAAGTCTTTTGCCCATTTTTAAAATGGATTCTTTGTCTTTTTGTTGTTGAGTTGTAGGAGTTCTTTTTATATTCTGGGAACTACTCCCTTAGCAGATATATACTTTGCAAATATTTTTCCTCATTCTGTAGTTTATTTTTTAACTTTCTTGATAACATCATTTAATAAGCAAAAGTTTTTAATTTTGATGGAGTCCAATTTATATATATATATAAATATATACATATTTTGCTTGTGCTTTGGGTGCTTTTTTGAATTTCCATTGCCAGATTCAAGATTATGAAGATTTACCCCTTCATAAAATTTTTTTTTGAGCTTAACTTTTTTATTGTGTAGTATAACATATACAAAGCAAAGAAAGCAAACAGCAATAGTTCCAAAGCACTCTTCAACAAGTAGTTACAGGACAGATTTCAGAGTCTGTTGTGGGTTACCATACAATCCTCTCAGATTTTTCCTTCTAGCTGCTCCAGAATACAGAAGGCTAGAGGGCTTAATTTTTTTTATCACCATAATTGACTTTCTTTTCTTGTGAAAAATAACATATATACAAAAAAGCAATAAATTTCAAAGGACAGCACCACAATTAGTTGTAGAACATATTTCAGAATTTGATGTGGGTTACAATTCCACACTTTTAGGTTTTTACTTCTAGCTGCTCTAAGATACTAGAGACTAAAAGAGATATCAATTTAGTGATTCAGCATTCATATTCATTTGTTAAATCCTATCTTCTCTGTATAACTCCACCACCACCTTTGATCTCTCCATCCCTCTCTTTAGGGGTGTTTGGGCTATGCTCATTTTAACTGTTTCACGTTGGAAGGGTCTGTCACTAACATGGGGTAGGGAGATGGAACTATCTGATGTTCTGGAGAGGCTGGGCCCTCTGATTTCAGGACTTATCTGGACCAGGGACCCATCTGGAGGTTGTAGGTTTCTGGAAAGTGACTCTACTGCCTGGAACCCTTGTGGGATCTTCTATATTGCCCTAGGTGTTCTTTAGGATTGGCTGGAATGGTCCTGGTTGGGGGTTGGCAGGTTATGACAGGTAGCAAGGTCTAACTGAAGCTTGTGTAAGAGCAACCTCCAGAGTAGCCTCTCGACTCAATTTGAGCTCTCTCAGCCACTGATACTTTATTAATTACACTTCTTTTCCCCTTTTGGTCAGGATCAAATTGTTGATCCCACAATGCCAGGTCTGGACTCATCCCTGGGAGTTCTCTCCCACGTTGCAAGGGAGACTTTCACCCTGGATGTCATGTCCCACGTAGGGGGGAAGGCAATGATTTCACTTGCAGAGTTGGGCTTAGAGTGAGAGAGGCCAGATCCCTTCATGAGATTTTATAGTTTTAATTCTTATATTTATATCACTGATTTATTTGGAATTAATCTTTTTAATGCAGTGTGAGCTTGAGGTTCAACTTCATTCTTTTGCATGTAGATGTCTGATAGTCCCAGTACCACTTGTTGGGGAGGGGACAGTATAAGCATGTATACGAATACGTCAAAATTTGAGACGTATTTGTATACAAATACGTCTACCAGAACAGAACACAACTGCTTCTATTGATCTTGTAACCTGCAACTTTGCTGAACTCACTTTTTAGTTCCAATAGCTTTTTGTGTGTATGGACTCCTTGAGACTTTCCTTTTATGAATAGAGTTAGTTTTACCATGACTAGAGATTATTTCCACTTCTTCCTTTCCATTCTGGAAAACTTTTATTTTAAGTTTTTTTCTTGCTCACCGGCTCTGGCTGTGGCTTCCAGGACAGTGCTGAACGCAGTGGTGGAAGTAGGTATCCTTGCCTTATTTCTGATCTTTGGGGGAAAGTTTTCCTTATTTCACCGAGTGTGCTTGTCAGCTGTTTGTTTTTCATCAGTGCCCTTTATCATGTTGAGGATATGCCTTTCTATTGCTAAGATAATACTTTTCCCCCTACATTTTTGACTGCACATTTTTTGTGACTTCTTTATATGAAAGTAATATAGTAATAGTTTCTATAGAGAAAATAGGAGAATAATTCCAGTATATTTTCTAGTATTATTGAACAAAATTTGTTTTATATTATGTTCAGTGTAGTAATTTTTCTTTCAGTTTTACAATTCATTGTTAGTAGTACCTTATGAATTTTTAGGATGATCAGCTCGGACAACCTCTATCAAGTTTCTTTCATGTTTAAGCTGTAAGAATTTAGAACATTCAAGTTTTCTTGTGCAGTAGTTAATCTTAATATTCTTGAAATGACAACACTCATTAAACTAACCATTTGTCATCGATGTCCTCATAGGAGTAGGAGAGTTTGAAACTTACGTTATCTTTGTCAAGGTTAGTACTTTCTTTCAAATCAGAAAAAGATTTAATTTCTGTCCAATGTACTCAGATGAGTCACTCTTCTTCATTGGCTGAATTACCTAGGAATAAAAAAAAAAAGCCAATTCTTGTCTTCTATTCTAAGTTTACCTTTTCCTCTTAATGAATAGCTTTTTGATATGATATGAAATTTTTGTTACCATTTGCTTTTTGAGCTCAGAATAATTTCTATTGATTTCGTCTCATTTCTATTATTTTTGTTTCATATTCCATTCTTCCCAATCTGAAATTTTGCTTAAATTCTTTAATAAGTAAATTTAAAGGTGACAAAATGAGTTCTTAATGTAAGTCTAATTCAATTTGTAATTTCTCACTTACTTTATTAAATATTATAAAATTTTCCAAAATTGCAGTTAAAATGTGTGTTGAAACTTTAACTTTTTATATAAACATTTTGCTTCTCATTTATGTTCAAGTTTTTCTTCCAAATTCTCAAAGATATAATTAGAGTTCTCAGAATGTCATTGTACCCATGTTATAAGGCTTGAACAACTTTCTAATGGTGAGACCATCATGTTACATATAGATTCTTGAAAAAAAAAAACTCATGTTTTAATGTAATAAACCCCAAAAGAAAACATAACTGTTGCAACATTTTGAAGTTGTTGATGGCTTCAGGTAGTGTTGCATCAGTTTTTTCTCCAAAAAATTATATCCCCGATGTAATTAAGGGAATAAACAAGTTCCCTATTCTACATAAAAAGTTTTTAAGAAGTATTTTCCGGCCTTTGTCCCCACCTTTGATAATAGCTGCCTTGTCATATGACAGCTTACAATGGCTGAATATAGAAACACTTTATTTTCAAATGCTTTCAGATGATGAAACAGTTAATAGTTATCCCAGAGTTTTTCCCTTGTAAAAGTAGGGCATGAGAATCGCTCCCTGACCTGTGCTTGTCACATCCAGTGTAGACTCTAGGAGATGGCATCAGTGTTCCTAGAAGTCACTTCAGCGCCAATCTGGCTAGCAGTTTAGCCTTACAAGGACTGTCTGCCAACTGCGTAAAGATGGCTTACTGAATCCACTCTAATAGACTCATAACTCTACCTCCCCATAGCCGGGTTCAAAAAACACCCCTGGTCACTCTAATACCATGTAACTATTGAAAATAAATGGCCAGGACTGACCCTAGTTCTTGAGAAGTGCAGAGAAGGTAAGTTCTCTAGCCTCAGGGCTCAGTACTTGGTCCGATTTTCTTCTCTATCCATTTTCTCTTCCTCCATTACAAACATGTCCAATACCAAGGTTTAAACTCCTTCTTTATAGCAACACACTTCAAATTTATAGCTGTAAGTACAGCAGGTGTCAACCTGACACCTTTACTTGGATGGCTAATACTCTCCTCAAGGTTGCTGTTTCCAAAATGGCGACTTTGATAGTCATTTCCTCACCCCACCCTCAGTCCCGCTACCTCGTGCGCACACTGCCTCTCGCCCCAACCTTCTCTTCTCAGCATGGGGCACCCCACCATCCAGTTAGTCATTGAGTTCCCCAAAGTCAGAATTTTCTTGATTCCTGTCTTCCCTCTCCCTCTTCATTGGCAAGTCCCGTTGGGCCCATTACAATATCTCTCAATTGCTTCTTTTTCTCTCCATCTGTCATGGCTCCGCTTGGACCAGACTGCCATCATAGCTTATGGCCTTTTCCTCTTCACCTTCTCTCACCTTTTGTTGACATAGTAGAAGTTGATCGGATGTGCCTCTTCCCTGCTTGACCCTTCACCTGGCTTCTCCTCCCCCCGACAGTGAGGCCGCAGCTGATTCCTGTGGGTGATGAGGTTCTGCTGATTCCTCCATCCCCATCGCCCTCTGCTCCCCAAGGCATTAATCACACAACACCCCACTGGATTCTCCATGGGCCTTAAGCACACAGCTCCTTTTCTGCTTTGGGATCTCCAGCATGCTTTCTTCTCTGGGCAAGGATGATTTTTGCCAATTCTCTTCATTCTTATTTTTCACGTCCCAAGGTCAGGGTTTCCTCCACAGGGAGAACTTCATTTAGACCCCCAGCTAAAGAGGCTTCTCCAGGCCCCCTGTATCCTCACTGCCTATTTCCTTCGTGGCTCAAAGTGCACTTATCTGATTCATTGTTTGTTTCTTCTCTGATGGCTGTGCTCAACAAGAACATACATGCCCCCGAATGGCTGACCTCGGAGTTCTCGGGGCGCACATTGTGATCCCACTTAGTGGGCACTTTATAAACCCTTCCTCTCCTTCCTTCCCGCTTTTCTTCTCTCCCACCATTCTCTCAGGGACTGTGCTATTGCAGATGTCTCCACAGTCTGCAATTCTACTCCTGGCCTCCGTCCTCAGAACCAGACCTGAGATTCCAGCATATGCAAGTGCAGCTCAGCCCCCCCAGATAAACCTGCTCCAGGTTCTGTGTTAATAACATCCACATTTTCCTCAGATGCTCCCAGTGTCCTTCTCAGCTCTCGTCCTTTAGCTCCCCCAAAACTGGCTACAAGACTGTTGCTCTGTCTTCCAAATGTCGTTTGAGTCTGTCCATGCCTTCTCACCTCCAGGGCGCCTGTCCAGTTCAGAACCCCTTACCTAGCCCCTGGTCTGTCCATGCCTTCCCATCCCAGGGCTCCTGCCCAGTTCAGAACTCCTTACGTAGCCCCTGGTCTGTCCATGCCTTCTCACCCCCAGGGCGCCTGTCCAGTTCAGAACCCCTTACCCAGCCCCTGGTCTGTCCATGCCTT
>PVIY010057875.1:0-12693 GCA_004026745.1 Myrmecophaga tridactyla
CAGGCCCTTACGCCCTCTGGAGTTCCAGTTCCTGGATCCTTAAGCCCCCACTGGCCAGCAGCCAGCAGCAAAGAGAAGTCTGCACGTGATTCCTTCCGTGTCCCACAAATCATGGGTGTCTGAGTAACTTGTTTTACATTCTGCTGACTATAAAAAAAGGCGCTTTTATAGTTTCCATAAGAGATTTTTATTAAACAAACCTGTACGCTTACAGACCGGAAAGGTTATTATGTGGACGCTTTATGAGCGAGTGGAGAAATTAATGGAGAAAAAAGAAAAAAATAGTAGAAGCGATGGTTGTTTGCGGCACACACCCAGTGGAGTGTGGTTAATCATACATCACATTGCAGGTTTCTCTAATCTCCTCCATAATGTGTTTTTTATTTCCATTTGTGTTGGGGGTTTTGTAAAATAAACACTGTGTTTATTTTACAAAGGCGACTCTGATGTAGTCAGCTCTGAGCGGCGATGGCAGCGGGAGGGGTTTATGTCTCTCATTAATGCCCTTCTGGTGGTGGGAAACCACCTAAATAGACCCAGACACGGAATCGAAATTGCGCTACACCTGTTATGATGAACTTTCTCTCGCACGTGTGTGCGGTTCCCTCGCATGAATGCGCACGCACACACACACACACACCGCACTTCGGAAGGCTTCTTGGGGCTCCTTGAAAAGCCTATTTGTTCTCTTTTTTTTGCAGGCCAGTTCTTGAGTTTAGTGATGGACAGAGGACAATCATAATAAGAGCATGAAAAAATGAAAACAAAATCCCCAACGCCCTGGAATATGTAAATTTTCATTAGGTAAACAGCTGCAGTGACGGGAAGGTGCCTCTGAGTGTTGAATATGCAATGTTTCTCTGCCGTTTTTGCCAACCTGAATTCTCATGAACTCCTGCCGCTGTACACGCAGCCCTGGGGGGCGGCAGGGGATTGGGGCGGCATCTGTCCTTCGGGGTGGCCGTGCGGGGGGATGGCCAGGCTTAGTCTTTTCTGCTTCGAGGGGTCCCCTTCCAGCTGGGCAGCAGATTCAGCCCAAGCCGAGGCTGTCCTTGGAGACTCTCATCCCGGCACAATTGTCTCCATGGGGGCGCAAGGGGGCTTTGAACAAAGGTCAGTGTGGATTGCGGAGGCCAGCTGCCATCAGACCTGAGGAACTGGGAAATTAAAGGCTTTCATTTACATATTCACAAATGCCCCCATTTCTCCCACCCTGTGCTCAGCTCGCCTCCCCCTCCCTGGCGCTCTCTGCTCTTCCAGTCCCTCTGCTAATAAGTGTGGCCATGCCCTGTGTGTCCTCTGACATGCAGGGAGACTTTTTAATTGAACCTATAGCTCATCTTGTTTGAATCATGATTTTGTGTGTTTTTCTACAGGGTGTTGGGGAGAGAGAGGAGGAAAAGAAAGGACCTCACCAACTTTTATTGCTTTCTAAAAATTGTTTTGATAATAGTGTGAATGTTGATGGCAGAAAATTTCATAAAAATAGATAAGAATCCAGAACATGACATCCCCACTGTTAATATTTTGGTATACATATATCTTTTTGGACCTTTTTCATTAAACCAACAATAATGAAACTATACCAAATAATTTTGTTTTCCCCCCGACTTATCGGCATAGTGTCACTGTTTCCTGTCTTTGCCGTAATTTCCTACACTATTTTTAACGGCTGCCCAGCATTCCATGGCACTGCATATTAGGAGGTATCTAACTTCCATATCCAATTCCGAAGAGATGTTTCGTTTCAGTTGTCCCATCCTTAAAGGGAAGAGAGGCATTTTGCTTATGCCGCTTTTGTGAAACCAGCTGCAATAGGCCACATCTTATTTGGGGGTAGCAGGGCTTTGGCAGCGGCCTGTGATTAATTCAGAACCCCTTGAAGTGTGGATGATCAGGGCGAGTTCACTTCTACAGTGTTGGCAGTGAAGACTCATGATAGAAACTGTCTTCGGGAAGTTTTCCTGTCTTCCTGGGTCCATGTTCATGAGCTTTTACTGCAGCTCAGCCTGTTGGGACTGTCTCTGGGTAATCTCTGTGCTCCTGGAACCACCACCCAGGACTGGCTCCATCTCAGAGCTTCTGGACTGGTTGGGGATGAAACAAGACTCAAAGGCGCGAGGTCCACAGGCCCCCACCAGCTCATGGCACGTGCTCCCTGGCCACCTCAGGTGAAGGGCTGACATTGCTGCATCTTCCTTCCAAACCACCCCCAATGCTCGTTTACATCTGATTTCACAGGAACAGAGGTGCAGATATAATGTGATTTCCACCAGCCCTTCACCTCTGCGATTGCTGATGTGTGTCAGCCAACCCTTGGGCTGCTTCTCCTGGGATGTATCGAGGAAGGCTTCACACACCAAAGTCTGCTCTCATACTGAGGTAGCTTCAGACGTTGTGAATGTATTTTAGGCCTTGTCTTATTTCTCTTTGTGTTGATAGCATGGCAGTTCCCTTCTCACTATTCCAACACACGCCTGTGTCTGAGCTTCTCTGGAGGACAGGCTCATCCTCAGCCTCAGCCCTGGCTGAATGGGCTCCTCCTTCCACCTATGTGACTCTAAGTCCCTCCTCTGCTCCAAGGGCAGAGGCCCTGCAGGGATTTCTCTCCAGCACCCACCCAGCCTCTGGCAACAGCAGCCCCCAGCTGGTAGATGAAGGAATCCCAGAACCACAGACTGAGCTCCTGAGAAGTCCTTGAATTGTGAAATGCCACCATATCTCTGCATTAATCCAGGACAGCCATTTATGAGAAACCCCACATACCTGCACCAGGGCCCCCCATGGAAGGTGACCTGGAGAGGTCCAGACAGAAAGAGTCATTTTTTGCATAGACTCAGCAGATCCCTCTGAGACCCCTCCCTCCTCCTCGCCCTCTCTTCTGTCTTTTTGTGTTTCTTCAGTGCTTTTCTGAGTGTCTCTGTGTATGGAGAGCTGTGCTCAGTGCAGTGGAGAATGCTTGGCACCTGGCTTCAAGAGGCTGGCCAGGTAGAAGGAGGGAACACAGTTTGGGGACTAAGGAGAGGGTGTATCGGAGCCATGTCAAGGCAGCTGAGACACATTTGGCTGCTAACGACTCCTGGCCCGGCCACTTACCAGGTGTTCTTGTTTGCTAGCTGCCACAATGCAGTATACCAGAAATGGAATGGCTTTTTTAAAAAGGGGGATTTAATAAGTTACAAGTTTATAGCTCTAAGGCCATGAAAATGTCCCAATTAAAGCAAGTCTATAGAAATGTCCAATCTAAAGCATACAGGGAAAGATACCTTGATTCAAGAAGACCAATGAAGTTCAGGGTCTCTCTCTCAAGTAGAAAGGCACATGGTGAACATGGCGTCTGCTAGCTTCCTCTCCAGGCTGCCTGCTTTATGAAGCTCCCCGGGAGACATTTTCCTTCTTCATCTCCAAAAGTTGCTGGCTGGTGGACTCTGCTCCATGGTTCTGCAGTGTTCTGAATCTTTTCTCTAGTTCTTTTATAGGATTCCAGTAAATTAATCAAGACCCAGGTAGAATGGGTGGAGACATGTCTCCACCTAATCAAGTTTAATACCCATACTTGATTGAGTTACGTCTCCATGGAGATAATCTAATTAAAGTTTCCAACATACAGTACTGAATAGGGATTAGAAGAAATTTCTGTCTTTACAAACTAGGATTAGGACTAAAACATGGCTATTCTAGAGTACATAAATCCTTTCAAACCAGCACACCAGGGTAGATTACTCATCTCTGCCAAGCCTCAGTTTTCTTATCTGCTCAGTGGGTGCAATGGTTTCTATAATGCCGGCAAATTAACTAGCATAAATGAGAACAGCCTCTGTGATAAATGCCGAAGCATGAACTTCTCTCTCTCCCCTGCCTGCTCAGGGACACTCTGGGAGCCTGGATGGGCCTGGATGGGCCTGGATGGGCCTGGATGGACCTGGGTGGACATGGATGAACATGGATGGATTGACCTGTATGGATCCTGGTGGACCTGGATGGACCTGAATGGACATAGAGGGACCCGGATGGACCTGGATGGGCCTGGATGAAGTCCATGGAAAATACAGAAGGCAGGAGGAGGAGACACTAAATAAAGAAGAGGGGAAAATAAAAGAAACAAATAAAAAAAATAAGGAGATGGAGAAGGGCTGGTTAGCATGGCCTAGAGTGTGGCTTGGGGACCGAGACCCCTGGAGGGTTGGGCTGTGGGCTCTGGGAAGGGCGCTTCCTCCCCTACTCTGCATCCTACCTCATGGCCTCTGGGTCCCACCGCTGGGAGCTTGGGCTGGGACCCCACTGAGACTGCCCAGGCCAGGGACACTCAAGGCCCCCTGAATTCTGGTCCTGTGGCTCCAGGCCATGACACTGTGTTGGCTGCTGATGCTCCTGCCCTCTCCTAAGACCAGTGATTATTTTTCCCACTTACAGGCAGACTCAACGGGGTTGAATTGTGGTCAATGCCATGGTTGGGAGCGAGGCATGGTCTAAACGCAGAAGGCCATGAGAGAGCCTTCTGGAGGGGATCCCTGCAGGGTGGTTGGAGAAGGGGCCCCGGACCTGGACTTTCAGGGGAGGCAGGAGTTAGCCAGGGGAGGCGGTAGGTAGGAGGTAGGGGCAGGTGAGGGTCCTGGCAGCTTTCTCAGCCCAGGAGACAGAAGTGTGACCTCAGGCTGTCCAGTGTGCCAGGATGTCTTTTTCAGCTTCTGCCATGCTTCAGTGTCAACTAAATAGGTTGCCCACCTTTAACAAGCATGAGCTTTCACCTCAAAACCTGGGTTTTCCTTCCCCTTCTGAAGGTGTCGGGGCTACAGGCCCTTGCCCACAGCCAGCAGTGTTCCTAGGCCTCTCTGCACCCCGGACCCCCACCCTGCACCCTGCACTGAGGCCCTGCTTCCTTGTCAAGCTCATCATGCCGGCTGCCTTAGATGGGGTTTAAGATGCCTCTAGCCACCCAGCCCCTCACATCTCTCCGTCACCTGTGCAGCCCCTGCTCTCAGACACAAACATGGTGAGGCATGGAGTGGCAGGATGTGGGGCCTGAAAGCCTTCCCTCTGGCCAGAGAACCCCGTGAGCATGGGGGAGGGGATGTGGGCGCTCAGAGAAGTGGCGTGACCCCCCAGGCCTATCAGCTGGACCTGGCGGAGGTGGGGGGAGGTAGCAACGAGGAAACCAGGCTGCTCGGCTCCGTCAATAAGTCACCTTATTTAACCCTGAATGCCGGCTTTCCATTCCAAACCCTGTCCGTGCTCTTGGTTTCCATGGCAACCATGTAAGCAGGACCTCACTCACCCCCAAATTACAGATGGGCAAATGGAGGGCAGAGAGACGGCAAACCTCTTGGCCAAGATCCCCCAGCCAGGACAACGCGCAGGCAGGATTCTGGCAAGAGCCCCCCCACCCCCACCCCCCACCTTGAGACCCCACCCATCGTCACTGCCTGACAGTGGGAATCCCCCACCTCGGGGCCTGCCATGCAGACAACACTGCTGTTTTTGCACGCAAAATGCTTCTAGAACATGTGTTTTTCTGATTAAATTTACCCGTGGTAAATAGATCGCAAACTGCTGTTTGTTTCCAAAGCTCTAATATACACCACTCAGATTGGGGGGGGGCGATTTGTACTCCTCCTCCTCCTGTTCTCCCCCAGCTTTTAGCTCATTTACGGGCACTTAGATGATTTAGGCAGGAACCATTTGAAAATTAATTATGCAGATAATTGCCTAACACTTAACTTGACTTTAGAAAATGTGAACTTGATTGTCAGGCTGACAGGCCCTCATTTTGGGTCCTTTGGAAAATCACTTTTGCCTCTGCTCGAGAGGGGGACGCATCCGTGCTGTTCCCTTTGCTTGTTTGTGTTTATCGTGAGGATGGTCCAGCACAGGCTCAGACCCTCCCATGGGCTTCTGTGGCCGTGGAGATGCTGTGCTCAGTTTGGAATAAAGTAATAGCATTTCATCCTCCCAGGTTGGACGCCAGCAGGGTGGATTTACACGTCGAGCTCCGGACGACTTTGGAATTAATCTCATGTGTCAAAAAATTATACAAGATGATGCTTGATTCTGCTGGTCTGTAATGAGTCGTGGTCCCTCATTTAAGGATTTCCTTACACTGCTTGATGGGGAAGAAATGCCACCTTTAGGTAGCTTCACGTGTGGAGTTAGATTTCTGAAAAGATGGCTAATCCTAGCGGGATTTATGTGAAAGCAAGACCAGTGGAAGAATCAAGGTTTCCATATTTATTAAGCATAGCTCCTCATGTGTGAATAATGCATTCCGGGGCCGGCTCGGTAAATGGCTTCAGTTAATGAATTTCAGAGATAGAGATAGTTGTTGAAGCATCTTATCTGGTGGGTTCCTGTTTGAGCTTTGTTGTTTATTTAGTTCTTAAATTCTGCAGCTGTTGAGAAGTTTTCCAACATTTTATACAGAAGTGAGACAGAGAAAGCCAGATACATGTTATTTGATATTTATGTTTACATTTAGTCCTTAGGATACATACTTTTTTTATTTGCAAAGTCCCTGTAATGAATTAATAACCCCGCAGGTGAGACCTTGAGAAAGTGGCTAGTGGCAGATGAGGTAGATACTGAATAAAAGGTTGGACAAAAAAAGAGAAAAGGATGACATTAATTCACCTTCTTGCTTTCCTTCCCATCCACCATCCACACCACAGCCCTGAGTTCTAGCTGATCTGCCCTCTATAACAGAACACCTAAGGGAAAGCGTGGTTGATACTTAATCTTGGAACTTGTGCTGGTTTGAAAGGATGTATGCCCCTAGAAAAGCCATGTTTTCATCAAAATCCCATTTCATAAAAGTAGAATCATCCCTGTTCAATACTGTATGTTTGAAACTGTGATTGGATCGTCTCCCTGGATGATGTGATTTAGTCAAGAGTGGTTGTTAAACTGGATTTGTTGACAACATGTCTCCACCCATTTGGGTGGGTCTTGATTGGTTTACTGGAATCCTATAAACAAGGAAACATTTTGGAGAATAAAACGAGATTCATGGAGAGCAGAGAAGGCTGCAGCACCACGAAGCAGAGTCCATGAGCCAGCAACCTTTGGAGATGAAGAAGGAAAATGCCTCCCAGGGAGCTTCACGAAACCAGAAGCCAGGAGAGAAAGCTAGCAGATGACACCGTGTTCACCATGTGCCCTTCCAGCCGAGAGAGAAGCCCTGACTGTGTTCGCCATGTGCCTTCTCGCTTGAGAGAGAAACCCTGAACTTCATAGGCCTTCTTGAACCAAGGTATCTTTCCCAGGATGGATGCCTTAGATTGGACATTTCTATAGACTTGTTTTCATTGGGACATTTTCTCGGCCTTAGAACTGTAAACTAGCAACTTATTAAATTCCCCTTTTTAAAAGCCATTCCATTTCTGGTATATTGCATTCCAACAGCTAGCAAACTAGAACAGAACTTCTTAAAAGTTAGACTATGAAGTGCCCCCTCCCAAACTGGCAATATAGCAAAAGGTTTTATTAAGAAGCAAATCAAGAAATGAAGAATCAAACTTCCTGGGAAGTCATTATATCAGTTTATAATAAGCCATATGAAATCTGAAAAGAAGAAAAAAGCCAAGGAAAGAATATATTGAGGATAATAAATTAAGTAATTTTAATGTCACCATTTGATATCTAGGAACATGAACCATTTTTAGATCTCGGGACTGTCAAGTTGAAGCATGTGTCTTTCAGTCGCGGGAGCTGTTGCCTGCCTGGGGCTGTGTGTCTGCTTGGCCATGAAGGAGGCCCTGGGATCAGGGCTGTGACCCCCGGCTCAAGGCTGTCCAGCTCCGGCTCACCGGGAGATCCTTGGCAAGTGACCGACCCCTGCTGAGCCTGGCTCCTTTCCTCACCTCTGGCAGGGGGAGGGGGCTCAGGGTTCTGACCACAGAGGCTGGTCAGGAGTAAGTGGGCTTTGCATGGGGCCTGGTCTGAGCAGCTGGAGCCCCAGAAGAGAAATGGTGTTGCCAGTGACCTATGGGCCACAGATTTTCTTCTGTGTATTTAAAACCCACTATTTGCATTGCTATCTTGCACTCTTGTTGAAATCAGTGTCCCTGAAGGATCTAGAAATGGGAATGTGAGCTGCAACCTGAAACACCGGAAAGCTCCCCTCAGTGTCCTGCCCATGGTCCACGGGATGAGATGCCGTGCTTACAGCATGGGCCAGTGAAGTTCCCATACCCACACGTGCCAGTTGACTGGACGGAAGAGGACCTGCTTTCCTGGCCTGGCCTGCAGCTGGCCTGGGACGTGGACAGCGTTCGTGGACAGGGCCACAGCTACCCTCTCTTCTTATCTGCAACTCCCGAGCTCCCCAGCGCCCTGTTCTGGTCCTTGCCCATCAAATGCAAATGAGCCACTGACTTCCCTCCAGGGGCGCTTGCTTTTAAGTTCCACCTTTAATAAGAAATGAGCACTTTCTGACTTAGGAAAGCACGTGGCTGTGTGAGACAGGAAGGGCGCTTTTGCCAAGCCGTGCTGCAACACTGCCCACCCAGCACTGCCCAAACACTGTGCTTAGGCCAAGAGTGGCAGTGTCTGCTGCCGGCCCATGGCAAGTATGAGCTGTCTTTCAGCCTTCATCAGGCTGAGGGTCATCTATTCTTTACAACTGGAAAAGGCAGATCAATGCTAGGCTCAGAATATAAATTGTAGACTTCCCCCATAGAAGTTTTCTGTGCCCCAGCATGCATATCTTACCCTGCAGAGAAGCTGACCCCACCTACAACCCACCTTTCCGCAAGCAGCCCAACGGCCTTCCTCCCCCCAGGTCTGTGCCCAGGCTGGCAGCTCGCCAGGATGGCTGTCCCTCCTCAGTTCTGCTGGGCAAATGTCACCCCCCATGAAGACTTGCCAGAACCTCCAGCCCAGTGCCCCATACCCTTTGCTGATGTTCCATAATACGTGGATTATAACTGTAGAGCTGTCAGCCCTCATGCATTCCTTCACACATCCATCAAGGAGTGTTTAGTGAATGAAAATCGTGTGCTAGACATCAGGAGGTGCAGGAGGTGGCGTGTCCGCCCTGAGGGGCCGTGCTCCTGGGGATGAGTTGGGTGAAAACATATTCTAACCCCACGTGTCAGACACTTCAGAGAAGCAGTCATGGGGCCACGGGGATGTGGCAGGCAGGGCCACCCCTGGGAGTGCGCATTACCTCTCCCAGGTGCCTTGGGTGCCGGTGTGGATTCAGCACACCTGATCTTATGCACGCCCTCCTTCACACACCCGCCTTTGCACACCCTCATTGCAGTCTGCAGTCATGAGACTGAGCTTCCTTGCCTGGTGCTTTCTGCAGCCCTAGACCATGAGTGTCAGGAGAGAAAGGGTATGTCTGTAGACACGCTCAGGAGCCTTTTGTCAGACAGCTAGAAGAGTGGATGTGGCCATCGCAAGATGGTTTCTTCTACCCCTTTGGCTTCTCAACTCTGTAGGACAAACACCTGTCTTCAGAGTAAATGTCCGTAGCACTCCCTTGGCCATACTGAGATGGAATTCATGGACAATATAACCTACCTGGGCATATAGGCATATGCTTTTTAAGAACTTTTTATTTTGGAATGATTCTAGATTCACAGGAAATGTACCCTTCATCCAGCTGCCCCTGGGGTGGCATCTTGTACATAGTACAGTGTCACAGCTGGGGGCTGTAGGGTGCATGTTCTGTGCATGTTGTGTGATTGATCATTTACTGGGCAGGGTCCAGACCAGTGAGGGGCCTTCTGAGCTAGGTAGGAATTTTGGACTTAATTGGAAGAGGTGTTACAAACCATTGAATGGTTTGTACTTTGTTTTTTTGAAAATTGTGACAGCTTTCTTAAGATATAATTCGTGTACCAAAAAAATTCACCTCCTTAATACAATTCAGTGGACTTTAATCTATTTGCTGAGTTATGCAACCATCACCACTATCTAATTTTCATCACCCAAAAAGTTGCAGATTTGTGTAGCCCCCATCACAATCAACATACCAAGTTTTTCCATCACCACAGGTATCTACTCTCTAAAAATTAATATGGAATGTAACACAACATAAATGGAGATGAGAATGAAGGCTTGTTGTGATGGCATGGTGAGTGTCAGTGTGTGAGGGCTCAGGCTACCTTAGAGGAGGCGGCAAAGAGGCTGCATGTCCCCAGATCTGCTGTGACAGCTACCAACGTCAAGAGACACGGTGGAATTGCTGACTCGGGTGCCCAGCGTGTCCACTGGTGAAGAACTTCTCTAAAATGATGAACTCTTAGAAAGTTCTGAACAATGCCAAGAACAACTTCCTTCTGTTTATATGGCAGCTACACTTGAAAAATTCAGTGTAGAGTAAAATCCTGCAAAGACACATGGTGTTTATACATAAAACAAAATAAAGGTTTGGAATAAGTAATTCTCTATGAATATTTCCCTTGGAGGACAAGATGATGAGCCAGGCAAGGCTCACGCAGGTCTCCCTAAGCTTTGTGGGAAGCCTGGGTACCCCCAGCCCCTGCCATAAGATGCTAATAGAAACCCAGACAGGGTAATAAATTAAGTGTGCTGCCCACATTTCCAAAACTGCACCTTTGGGTGGTGCCATATCCATTGAGAGTTGCTGTGCTTGATCATAAGTTCTAGTTCTTGTGTCTCCATCTACAGCACAGGCTCTGGCAGTTGAGAAGTACCTAAACATCAGTGGATGGATGGATGGATGAATGGATGGATGGATGGATGGATGGATGGATGAATGGATGGATAGGTAAATGGTTGGGTGAATGAGTGGATGGATGGTGGATGGATGGATGGTGGGCAGATGGATGGATGAAGAAAGGGAAGGAAAGAAAGGAATGGAAGGATGGATGGGTATATGGATGGAGAGAATGAGGGAGAGATAAAGTAAGAGAGGGATGAAGAGAATATAGGAGGGAGGGATGAACAGACAGATGGATGTAGAAGAGGGAATGGAAGGAGGGGTAGAGGGATGGGTGAATGAATGGGTAGATGGCTCCTAAAAACTCAATGTGCCTGCAAAACCCTCAGGAGTCTATTGTCCCACTTAAATGCTGAGTTTACCACCTCTGCTTTTGGACATGGAAGGACCTCCCACTTCTAAGTGGAATAAGGCAGTAACTTGGTGGTTGAAAATCTTAGCTTTGATTTTGTAAAAACACAAATGTACTTGAGAATCAGGTTTTACTGTGGGTCAGTGATTCTCAACCGGAGGCAATTTTGCCCTGCAGGGGACCTTTGGCACCTCTGGAGACTATCTGGTTTTCACAACCAGAGGAGGTCCTCTGGCATGGGCAGGGTTAGGGATGCTGCTAATCTCCTGCGATGGGCAGGGCAGAAAGTCCTCCAGCCCCGGATGTCCATTGTGTGGAGGTCGAGAGACACCACTGGAGGTGATAAGCTGTATTATTTTTTAAAAGCCACTGCAAGAGGAATTAATTGATCTTTGGAAAACTAAAGATCATCTTGAAGAAAATGGATACACATACAACACTGGCACCTATGGGAGACAAGAGACGTGGGGGAGGCAGCTCAGAGATTAGCTCTGCGAGGAAGTTTCTCTAGGTGTCTTAGCACAGAAAGTGTGCCCTGTGTGGCAGATGTGTCATTAGTGTAATTATATATACTTACGTGAGGACACAGTTGTTCTATAAATGCAGCAAAGCTTCTGAGCATAATAGAAGAACTTCTCCTGGGGGTGAGCAAGTTAATACACGGAGAATGAAAAGCCTGGATTCACAATGGGGTAATAAATGGAAACTCACTGCACAAAGAAAAATCAGTGTTTTAATTTGTCAGAAATTACTGACTGGCAACAGGCACTGTGAACCTGGGCTCTTCTTCGGTGTGTGCATTTTCCTTAAAAGAGAACAGTCTGGTGTTTACAGTTTCTGTCCGAAACAGAGTAATTTGAACAAAATGAGGGCCTACCTACACTGGAGTTGGTGGACCTGCAATCACAGGAGCCTCTCTGGAAACAATTAGTTGTCTCCAACATCTGCCACTGGGGCTCCTGCAGGCTGTTGTCTCCACATACCTTGGAGGTTAACAGGGACTCCAATTAGTTTATCTCCTCACCAAAGCTTAGCATCTCCCTGTGCAGTCTCTGGAGCCAAGAGGTGGTTTGTTTTCTTCTCCCTTAGAGTAACTCTATTAAATGTTAAGACCAGGGGACAGAGAGCCAGAGCTGGAACTGTTAATATAGAACAACTCTGAGAAATTCACAAGCAAAGTAGTTGGGATTTGGTGGTGGACCCTGACCCAGATGCCTTCCATGCATTTGTGGGGTTGGGTCAGTGGTTGAATGGCTGTAGGTCCCAGCTGTGTGGGTGACTGACACCATTGGGTAACGAACAAGGGGTCTGCCCCAGGGGCCCTGCTCCCCCATAGCCATCCTTCTTTACCTCACTGCAGAATGGAGTCATGGGGGAGCTTTGCCCCTCCCCTAGGAACCAGGTGATGGTCAGGTCCCCAGGGATCTGCAAATAAGCCAAGGTCAAGAACCACTGTGTTAGAAGGGACGACTTACAGAGAGTGCTGGAAGAAAGAGGCCAGAGGAGACAGGCAGATGGACAGGAGAGCACAGACATCCAAGGTGGGATGTCATAACAAGTGGGTGTCATGGGAGCCCTGGGCAGTCCGAACCCTGGGTCTTCACACTGGAATGGACAAAGCAGGGGATTGTGTTCCCAGGCCTCTTCCTGCCATGAT
>PVIY010057876.1:0-12691 GCA_004026745.1 Myrmecophaga tridactyla
CTCTGGAGGTGCTGCCAGGCTGCGGTGAGCCGGCCCCTCGCCCTCTGGGTACCCACAAGCTCTGGAGGTGCTGCCAGGCTGCGGTGAGCCAGCCCCTCGCCCTCTGGGTGCCCACAAGCTCTGGAAGCGCTACCAGGCTGCGGTGAGCCGGCTCCTCGCCCTCTGGGTGCCCCTCGCCCTCTGGAGGCGCTGCCAGGCTGAGGTGAGCCGGCTCCTCGCCCTCTGGGTGCCCCTAAGGCTGGAGGCACTGCCAGGCTGCGGTGAGCTGGTCCCTCGCCCTCTGGGTGCCCCTCGCCCTCTGGAAGCACTGCCAGGCTGCGGTGAGCCGGCCCCTCGCCCTCTGGGTGCCCCTAAGCTCTGGAGGTGCTGCCAGGCTGCGGTGAGCCAGCCCCTCGCCCTTTGGGCGCCCCTAAGCTCTGGTTCCTCCAGGTTGGCCTGCAAAGACTGCTCTTGGTTTAATACTATAATTTTAGAAAGTGATGCTTCCCCATGAGGTTTCTTCCACTCTGTTGTCCTGTATTACCTGCTATTTTTGAATCGGAACATTTCTTCTGCAGCTGCTTCTCTCGGAGATTTTCCGTTGTGTTCCTCTCGCCAAAGCTTTCCTGCAGCCTTTGTCTCTGGGCTCATAGGATTCAGAGAAGGAAGAAACTGGTTACCTCAGCAACTGGTTGACTCTTATTTTGAAATGATGTTCCATTTCTGCTTTTAGTTTTGAGATTAAATTCATGTCTCTCTAGCACATACTTACATATATTTTTAAAGGACAGAGAAGTTTTAAGTCAGGTAGAAAAAGAAAGAAAAAGGAGAGGCTAATTTGTTCATATAACCAATATTCAGATATTTGTGAGCATCTAGCACGTGTTGAGCACTGGGCACAGTGCTGTGTGAGGAAGATGTGGTCCTTGCGGTCTTAGAACATCCAGCTTCAGGTGAGAGGGAGGGGAAGACCAGTGTGGATACATTTAATAAATGTGAAGATAAGGGACATGTGAGTTGCCTTAAGAACAGAAGCTTAGGACGGGACTCTGGGCTTCGGGACGCACGCTACATGGGGGTGACATCTTCAGTGAAGACCCAGAAGTTGCGTTGGCGTTGGCCTGGCAAAGGCACGAGGCTCCAGGAAAAAGAAGGAAATGTGAGGTAAGAGGCCGCATGACCAACCCAAACTTCAGAAAGGACCACAGCACGCCTGGGGCACGGACTGTGAGAATGGAGTGGTGAGAAGTCAAACAATAAAGGACCTGGTGACCAATGTTCAGGAAGTGGGACTTTGTCTTGAGGACAATAGGGAGACAGGAAGTATTATAAGTAGGAAAGTGACAGGGTCACTGTGCTCGAGTGTCAAGAATGGGTTTTGGTGTGAGAGGCAAGTCTAATAGCAAGAACACAGCAGGCAGAAATGACGATGGTCTGAACAGAAGAGGCAGCAGTGATTGGGAAGCAGTGGGTATACTGGAGAGCTATTTGGGCAGTGAAAGTGACAGGATTTAGTGACTAATTCTGCGTGGGAATGAGGCAGAAAGGTTTTCATAGATAACTTATAGATTTGTGGCTTGAGCCAATAGGTGGGTGTTGATGGCTTTTTGTAGAGTCAGGGAAATATCATGAAGAGTAGATTTTGAATTCAGTGTGGAAAATGTTGAGGTTTAAGTACATGTGGGTGCTTGTAGAGATAAACATATATGGATCTGCAGCTCAGAACTGTGAAAAACATTTGGGAATTATCAACAACATTTGGTACAGATCCATAAAACCTTAGCACAGTTCCAAATCTCAAAAACTCTGAAAACCAAACATGTGTTTTGTTTTCAAGTTTGGTTCAAATGTATATTTGTTAACAGACCCTGACGTGAACTGACTAAAGATGGCTTTAACCTTTACTTATCCTGGTAGTGTGATTCGTTACACATTTTGAAGTCTTAATGTGTTCAGTTATGAGGCACTACCAAATTCTATGTATGTGATTTTCAGGGGTTGAATCATGGAACCCACGAAAGACACGTTCTTAATCTTAATCCACGTCCCTGAGAGTTTGAACCCATTTGTGAAGATGTTGGCTTTGGGTAAGGTTTGGCTGAGCTGAATCAGAGTGGCCATAAGTCATGTTACTGCCTTCTAAAGAGAAGAAATTGGGACACTGCAGCAGAAGTAGAAATGGGAAGTCAGAGAAAGCTACAAGAAGTGGTAAGTCAGTGGAAACCAGAGGGGCTGATCCAAGGAGAGAAAGAGAGCCATGTGACGGAAGTTAAAGACTTAGCCAACAAACCCCAAGGATTACAGGAAGTTATCGCCTGAATGCTGAAGACCATGAGAGAAAGGGTGGCCTTCTGATGGCTTGGATTTTGGACTTCCAACCTCCAAAACCATGAGATAGCCAATTCCCCTTGTTAAGCCAACCAATGTGCAGTGTCTGTCACAGCACCCTTGGCAAAATAAGGCAGTGAGATACAGCATGTGGTGTGTTTTTGACATCTAAAATACAAAAATAAAATCTAAATTCTGAACCATCTGGCTTCAAGTTTTTGTTAGTCTATTCCTGAGGCCCTGTGAATGGACGAGGTCACTGAAAAAGTGTGTGGAGTAATGAAAGTGCTGTGGTAGGTAAAGTGGACTGCCACTCAATACCCACTCCAACTCCTTCCTGGATTACAGAAGCTGGAAAGTTAGAAGCCACACTTTCTCCTTGGTAGCTGCAGTGTGGGATGCAATTTCCCAGGCAGGTGCATTGGTGAACGTGATCATCGGGGGATGGGGCAGGCAGGAATAGGGCAGGAGTCTAGGTTTTGTGCAGTTTCCAGAACACGGTGTGCCCTGATCATGGCAGCTTTCTGACAGGTGGTGGAGAAGGTTATAAATGTCAACGATAACCATGTAAACAGTTCTAGAAGTAAGGCCTGTGGTAGCTACTCATATGCTTTATTATCTATTTTATTAATATACAGTAAGGTACGTATAAAACATATATCTTGCCTTTACTTTCCCTAGTTCTCCTTTCTCTTTCCCTAGCTCTCCAAAACATGGGTGTTTTGGTGGTTGCCAGCTCCATAGTTCTGTCCGTAGGTGCAGAATTTCAAGGTAGTGTTATGGTTGAACCAGGAAAGAGGTGTGTGGCCTCACGATGGATACATGAGTGATGCCACTTTGGGTCCCCTTTTATGAGGGAGGAGGAGCTGCCGTCGTGTTAGCTGGGAGGTTGGGTTGTTCTCATGCTGGTGTTATTTAGAAGTTTATGTGTGGGCATGTCAGGATGTGTGGATATTGAGTAGCCAAAGAGGTGGCAATCTGATGCACTCTAGTCTAGTACGCCTTCCTCATTTCAGAGGCTGGAAAGCTGAAGCTATGCTTCTGACACCCCCTTGCAGCTATGATTCTGAATGCCCTCATGCAAGATCTGAAAGTTGGAAGGAAAGGGAGGGCAATCCCCTGCCATGTATGTGGTTTCTGTTTTGAATACCCCCTGAAGGGCAGCTTTCTGACTGGGCAGCCTCCAGACCGGGTGTCATTTTTAGCTCTAGCTTCTGACAACAGCAGGAGTGAGTTGGTCCCAAGATTAGTAGAGGGAGCGGAACTTCCACACTTTGACAAGTAGCTTCTTTTTCTTTGGGGGGGCGGTTTGCATAGTCTGGGCATCAAACCTGGGTCTCCCGCATGGAAGGTGAGCATTCTACCACTGAACCACCCGTGCACCTGACAAATAGATTCCTGATTGTGAGGGTCAGCATTTCCTCTTGGGTCCCTGATGATGTTCCTGCAAATTTAACTTTTGGTCTTTCTTGAGCTTTCTTGACTCTGCTGGTAGTTTAACACCCTATAATAAATCCCTTTCTGCTTAGCTAGCTAGAGAAAATGCTGTCTTCTGCAGCGAATCCTAACTGGCAAAAGTGCCTATGGCAAGTGCTGAGGAAAATAATTCATAAAGAATGGTAAGAGCAGAGAATTTCCTCAAAATAAAATGGAGTGAAAAGAGAGGTAAGAATTAAAAATAGTGCAATGCCACGGAAGGCATGAGAAACCGGCCCTCTGCAACTATTATCCGGGTGAACACACCCAGGGCACCAACGCTTTTCTCTTGTCCTCTGCTTCGTTTTGCTAAAGCTGTCAATCAAAATGCAATATACCTGAAATGGGCTGCTTTTAGCTATGGGGTTTTATTAGTTTACAACTTTATAGCTCTAAGGCCATGAAAATGTCCAAATTAAGGCATCAAGAGGAAGATACCTAGACTCTGAAGAAAGGCTGCTGGCATCTTGGTTCCTCTGTCACATGGGAGGGACCACATCTGCTGGCCCTTTGCTCCTGGTTCTGTTGCTCTCAGCTTTGGATTCCAGTGCCTTCTCTTGCGCATCTGTGGGTTCTTTCTTAGTGTCTCCGGGGCCTTTCTCCCTCTGTCTACAAATGTCTCCAAGCACTGAGCTCTCAGTGTCCTCTCATAACAGACTCCAGTAAAGGACTAAGACCCACCTTAAATTGGGTGGGTCACATCTCCATAGAAACAACCTAATCAGAAGGTCCCACCCACAAGATCTACACCCACGAGAATGGATTGAAACAACATGACATTTTGCCATGCTCCAAACCAGCCTACCCTCTGAGGTGGCTGAACTGTGTCCACCAGAAGAAATGTTTAAGTCCTAATCCCCTGGTCTCATGAATGTGGCCTTATTTGGAAATGGGGTCTTTGAAGATGTGATCAGTTAAAATGAGGCCCAATGGGATGAGGATGGGCACTAATCCAACATGACCGGTGTCTCAATCAGAGGGAATTTGGGCACAGAGACAGACAGACATAGGGGAAGAAAGCTATGTGAAGATTGAGGCAGAGATTGGAATATGCGGCTACAAGCCAAAGATTTCTGTAAATCACCAGCACTGGGAAGAGGCAGGGGACACCCCTCTCCAGGCTGCAGAGGGAGCATGGCATTGCCAACATCTTCATTTCCAATTTATGGGCCCCAAAGCTGAGACAATTAATTCCTGTTGTCCTAAGCCACCAAGTGCTTGGTGCTTGGCTGCAGCGACCCTAGAAAACTGGTATACCCCCTAAGTCCTTGTAGTGGTTGTGTGACAGAGTGAGTCCACAGATGGACACCACAGAAGGCAGAGGGAAACCAATCTCAGGGAACCCTTGTTCTGGTAAAGAAAAAGGAGATTGCTCTAGTCAGAAAAGACTGAGGGAAGATGAAGCTTCAAGGGACCCACTACTGACTTAGCAAGCGAGTGACAGGATGGTCTGTGGCTTTGGGGAAGCAGTGGTTCTTGATATTTTCACTGCTCTCTACAAAAAAAGCTCACTCAGATTTCTACGGTATTGGGCAAGTATGCAAAACTAGTTATTCTGGCTTCTAGTTTTTACATTATTCTAGGCAATTAAGCTGTGCTGGTTGGAAAAGACGTATGTACCTTAGAAAAGCCATGTTTTAATCCTAATCTCATTTTGTAAAGGCAGCCATTTCTTCTAATTCCTATTCAGTACTGCATGTTTGAAACTTTGACTCAATCAAGAGTGGTTGTTAAACTGGATTAGGTGGAGACGTGTCTCCATCCATTCGGGTGGGTCCTGATTAGTTTAATGGAGTCCTATATAAAAGAGGAAACATTTTGGAGAAAGTGGGAGATTCTGAGAGAGCAGAGAATGCTGCAGCACCATGAAGCAGAGTCCACTGGCCAGTGACTTTTGGAGATGAAGAAGAAAAACTCCTCCCGGGGAGCTGCAGAGAAAGCTAGCAGATGATGCTGTGTTTGCCATGTGCCCTTCCAGCCAAGAGAGAAACGCTGACTGTGTTTGCCATGTGCCTTTCCACTTGAGAGAGACCCTGAACTTCATCGGCCTTCTTGAACCAAGGTATCTTTCCCTGGATGCCTTAGATTGGACATTTCTTATAGACTTGTTTTAATCGAGATTTTTTTTGGCCTTAGAACTATAAATTAGCAACTTATTCCCCTCTTTAAAAGCCATTCCAGTTCTGGTATATTGCATTCTGGCAGCTAGCAAACTAGAGCATAAGCCTAGAATAAATAAGTAACCACATATGTTTCTTGCTTTAACATGAGAGAAACAACTCATAGTTATATAGAAATTGGTAAATTGTGCATTTTCTCTATACTCTTCTGTCATTTCCCTTCTCATAGCACTTTTTTCTTCAGCATTTGTTTACTTCAGGATGCCATCACACCACTTAGTGCTCGAGCTTTGTCTATATTTCAATTAAAAGCCTCCTTTTTTTTCATTCCACAAATATTTATTAAGCATCTGTTTTGATAGTCAAGTGAAAATTGCCTATTATGCTGGTATCTAGATTTTGCTGCTACATTTTTAAAAACTTTTTAAAATTGTATAGTACAAAGCAAAGAAATAAAAAAGCAATAATTTTCAAAGCACTCTTCAAAAAGCGGTTACAGGACAGATCCCAGGGTTTGTCATGAACTGCCATATAATCCTCTCAGATTTTTCCTTCTAGCTGCTCCAGAATATCAGATGCTGGAGGGCTTAAATACTTTTTATCATCACAATACACTTTTCTTCTTCTTTTTTGTTTGTGAACAATAGCATATATACAAAAAAGCTATAAATTTCAAAGCACAGCACCACAATTAGTTGCAGAACATATTTCAGACTTTGACATGGGTTACAATTTCACAATTTTAGGTTTTTACTTCTAGCTATTCTACAATACTGGAAGAGATACCAATTTAATGATTCAGCATTCATATCCATTTGTTAAGTCCTGTCTTCTATGTATAATTCCACCATCACCTTTGATCTTTCCATATCTCTCATTTGGTTTGTTTGGGCTATAGTAATTCTAAATTTTTGCAATTGAAAGGGTCTGTAACTGATATGGGGTAGGGAGATGGAACTATCTGATGTTCTGGAGAGGCTGGGCCCTCTAGGTTTCAGGACTTATCTGGACCAGAGACCCATCTGGAGGTTGTAGGTTTTTGGCAAGTTACTCTAGTGCCTGGAACCCTTGTGGAATCTTATATATTGCCGTAGGTGTTCTTTAGGATTGGCTGGAATGGTCCTGGTTGGGGGTTGGCAGGTTATGATAGATAGCAAGGTCTACCTGAAGCTTACATGAGAGCAACCTCTCAACTCTGAATTCTCTCTGCCACTGATACTTTTATTAATTACACTTCTTTTCCTCCTTTTGGTCAGGATGGAATTGTTGATCCCACAGTGCCAAGTCTTGATTCATCCCTGGGAGTCCTCTCCCACGTCACCAGGAAGACTTTCACCCCTGGATGTCACGTCTCATGTAGAGGGGAGGGCAATGATTTCACTTGCAGAGTTAGTCTTAGAGAGACTGAGGCCACATCTGAGCAACAACAGAGGTCCTCCAGAAGTAACTCTTAGGCATGCCTACAGGTAGTCTAAGCTTCTCCGCTCCCTACATAATCTTCACAAGAGTAAGCCTCATGATCGAGGGCATGGCCTACTGATTTGGGTGTCCCTAAATTTGACACAGTGTCAGGGGATCCCCTGATGGTAAGGTTTAATAGTTCCATAGTCTTTCTCCCATCCTCAGGGGACTTTGCCAATACTTTTTGATTATCTGCTTAACATACTCTAGGATGTTTCCAGGCATTACAATAATCTATAAGGATTAAAGGACCTCTTTCTCATTCTGTGCTCTCTGTGTTTCAGTTGTTCAAATGAGCTACACAGATGGGTTGAATTAGATTATGCACTACAGAAAATTTCAGTTCTAGATCAAATAAACCTTTCTTCCATTGGTCTCAAAGAGTATGTATGGTTCTAAAATATAGACTCTGTCTTCCTTGCCCCTATGTTCTGAATTACTTTAACCCCAACCTGTTTGGCTTCATTCTTGTCTCTAAATATCAGGTTATATATATATACACATATATATAATATATGTATATTATATATACATATATATATATATATATAGAACAGCCTCTCAAAATCCAGGAATAATAATCACCACTCCGGACTTAATGTGTCTGTTCTAAAAGCTTACAATCTAGGCCCCTGTTTTCTTATAAGCATTTTCTAAAGATGACCATATCTTGTTTTTTTTTTCTTTCTGGCTTATTTTGTCTCACAAAAGCTTCCTTTTTAACAAAAGATTTATATATCTTTCTCTTCCAATTTTTAAAGACAAATCTTCTAATGATTTAATTTAATTACCTCTTTGCATACCATAGAAATAGCTACTGCATTTTAAAAATCTTCCAGAAGGGATCGCGGGTACCAAAGAATTAACTCCCACACTACCAAAAGCCTGCTTATAACCTGCATTTTCAAAAGTGTTTATTATAAGGCTACGCCCTTGATCTTGAGAGTTGCTCTTATGAAACTTATTTCTGTAGCAGAGAAGCTGAGCCTACCTATAATTGTGCCCAAGAGTTACTTCTGGAGGACCTCATCTGTTGCTTAGATGTGGCCTCAGTCTCTCTAAGCCCAACTCTGCAAGTGAAATCATTGCCCTCCACTCTACATGGGACATGACATCCAGGGATGGGATGAAGGTCTCCCTGGAAATGTGGGAGAGGACTCCCAGGGATGAGCTTGGCCCTGTCATAGGGGGATCGACAATGCCTACCTGACCAAGAAGGAAAATAAATGTAACAAAATAAGGTATCAGTGGCTGAGTATTCAAGCTTCAGTGAGTACTGCTATTGCCACGATGTGCCAAGCCCCAGCCAACTACATTCCTGTAAACCCTAAAGAACACCAGGGCTCTGTCTGAGACTCCATAGAAGTTTCACTCACTGAGTTTATTTTTCAGAAACCTTAAACCTCCAGATAGTTCCTAGGGCAGGTCAGCCCTGAAACCTATAGTTACTGGTCTCTCCAAGAGCATCAACCAGCTGCAAAACGTTGGCACATCGTTTAAGGTGAAGAAGTTAGACTGGTCATTGCCCAAATTTCCCTAAAAATTGGGAGAAGGATCAAAGGAGAAGGAGGAGTTGTAACAGAAAAGTTAGGATTTAACAAATCCTAATTGATCATTAAATTGATATTTCTTTTTAGTCTCTAGTGTCTTAGAGCAGCTAGAAGGAAACACCTGAGATTGTGGTTCTGAAAGCCATAATATACTTTGAAATTTGTTCTGTAATGACATGTTAAAATGTACTTTGTAAATTATTGCTTTTTTTTATATATGTTACATTTTACAATAAAAAATGTTTTAAAAGTGTGCTATTATAGTTACCATTTGTCAAGATGAGGTTATATCTGGAACTGTCAGAAACTGTGAAAATTATAGATCATTAAATGGTGTGTTTTCTACTGTCTCTTCTTTCTAGAATTTAGAACAACGGCTAAATCAAAAAGGTACTTGTTATTTATTTGAGCTCCCGATGCCTCCTCATGTGGATTCATGGTACTTAATAGTTTCTTATTTACTCAGTGTCTTCTTCAAGCCTACAACTGCCATTATTTATTGTATTTTTCCTCTTCTAGACCATTTATACATGGAACTGGCCCCAGATGGACCTGGCTGTTTCTGCTGCTTACATAACTGCGTTTAGAGAAGTACTCACTTGTTCATTTTGTTTATTTCTTAGACAACAAGAATTCATGATTAAATACACCAGTGTTGATTTTTAAAGAAGTCCTTAATTACTAAAAACTTATCAAATCTTTGAAAGTCTAAATACATTATATGGTCAAGATTTCACTTGCCCACATGTGTATTCTTCCTGTCACTGGTATACAGACGGATCCCTCATAGAAAACTTCCATTTTCACTGGGTTGTTACTGCAATGTCACTGCGATGTCTACTAAACATGGTTCTTAGAGTAACACTTCGGGGAAGAGGGACAGTGAAGCAGGTGCTGCATTTGGGTCTGTAACAGTCAAATAGGGTGCTAGTGCTGTTGATTATTCTTCAAAAAATGAATCCACAATTATGCCATTTTACAAAGACTCAGTAGAAAAAAATCACTCAAAGGCAGAAAAATACATAAAAATAAAGATATTGTTAAAAGAAAAAGCCAAGTGATAAAATATAATCACTGGCTATTTTGAACAGCTATGTGTTTTGATTTTTGAAACTCCTAAAAAAATAAGCCTGTGCTCTTGTCTCTCTTGCACAGCCTACCTGTTCTGGGGTAGGTTTATGGATGTGTCCTTTGTACTTAGGGACAGGTGAGGCAACTAGGAAGAGCAGGAATTTTTTTTTCCTGTCATGAATAATCAGTCAGTTACATTGTAAAATGTAACATATATAAAAAAAGCAATAATTTACAAAGTACATTTTAACATGTCATTATAGAACAAATTTCAAAGTATATTATGGCTTTCAGAGCCAGAATCTCAGGTATTTCCTTCTAGCTGCTCTAAGACACTAGAGACTAATAAGCACTCGCTGTTACGGTGTGCTCTCTCACTCACACACACATACACACACACACTCACACACACACACACCATCCCCTCTCCACTTACCACTCTTTCACCTCATCCCCAAACTCATCCAGTCAATCCTATTGAACCCTCTGTGCTGTCCTGTAACTTGGCATTTTTTCCATCAGAAACTCTAACGTTGGGTCATTTCTAAGAGGCTTCCTTGTATTTCCTCCACTGGCTCTGGGAATTTCTTGGGCTGAAGACTTCAGGACCGTAATTTCTTCTCTGTCAATGTTCTCAGCTGTAGGAGCTTGTCATTGTGAGCTGCTGATTCTGAAGCTGAATGCCGATTGTCTTGGTGAGGCATTGTGGGAGTTTCCTGCAGACTCAGGCCCTTTGTACAGGCTGCAGTGGCCAGCTAGGAGCACCGTGGTGTCTGGCCTTACCCTCACTCCTACCCGCTCTTACCTGCCGACACTAAGACAGCGAGTCCAAGGTGAGCTGCTGCTACTCCGTGGTGGTCAGCCAGGGGCTGCTTTTGCAGGTGCTGCCCTTGGCAGCTCAGGTGCACCCTGGTCTCCACGGACAACCTCAAATAGTCGGAACCTGGTGATGACTCCTCACCTGCAAACAGAAGATTCCCTTCTGTCTGAGTACTCTTCCCTGGGGGGGGCGGGGGCTCTCTAGAAGGCAACATTAAAACTTTATGTTAGAATGGAACGTCTCCAAATGCTTTCTGGGGTGTTTTCTCACTTCACCCGCAGAGCACAGGGAGAGAGGCAAGGCGGAGGTTTCAGTCCTCTTTTCTGAGGACCCGGACGACGGCTCTGGGCCGCACAGCTGTCACCGACTTTAACGCATGCCCTGGTGTGGGACCCGGTCCAGAGGCTCCCTCTTCTCCCGAGGCTGCGCTTCTTCTCCAGGACCCGGTAACGCGAGGGCAGCCCTGCCCCCTATGAGAGCGACGGCGGTGGCCCAGGGTGAGGGCCCCTGCGATGACCCCAGGCTGGGTGAGCTGGCCACCACCGTCCGGGAACCGAGGAACTGGGCGCGCCGTCGGCCATCCCCGAGCCCGGCCTTGGGGCCTCCACTCACTTTTCACCCAAATGAAGTGATTTAATAGCTACTTTATATCAGTATCGCAAATGGAAAGCTGGTACAGTGTTCCACATCGAAGGTAAATGATTATAAATACATAAAAACAAAACAAGATGATGAAATTTTAGCTAAATAATGTGCCTGTGTATTGTCAGCCCAAGACTACGACGCCCTCTTCGTGGTGGTCAGAAAAGAAAGGTTAGAACTGTCGGAGAGAATGGACAGAGAATGAACGGGGGCCTTCTCTACGAGAACACTAGATGGATGGAGAGCGGATCGAGAAGGACACGCGCTGCATCACAGAGGGACGCCGCACTCTTCCCTCCACCTTCCCGGGCCCCCAGCGCGTCTGCTCTAAGAAGCGGAGGTTCTCCGGAACCCTGGGCGTCGCCACTCTTTTCTTACTCACAAATCTGCACGGTGCGCCCTTCCCGGAGTGTCACA
Organism: Myrmecophaga tridactyla; assembly: GCA_004026745.1. Taxonomy (NCBI): domain Eukaryota; kingdom Metazoa; phylum Chordata; class Mammalia; order Pilosa; family Myrmecophagidae; genus Myrmecophaga; species Myrmecophaga tridactyla. The sequence goes on from PVIY010057876.1 coordinate 11,865, forward strand.
AATACGGACTTTGAACAACCGTTGTCTTCCTTCCTCGGCGTCCCCGGGTGGAGCCACCGCCGTGGGCTCTGAGGCCTGGACCGCCCTGGTTGCTCCCCTGACCGCCAGCACCCCCCACGCGCCCCCGGGGCTCCCCCCACGCGCCTCCAGGGCGCCCCCCACGCGCCCCCCGCAGCACAGGACAGACTCGGGTGCAGAGGTGCTGACACAGTGCTGTCTGAACAGGCATCAGACAGGGGCTCCTGATAAGTACTTTCTAATTTATTTAGCTTAATTTTCATAGAAGAAGCCAAACAACAAAACAGTATGATTTGGCAGAAATAGGATGCTCCTTTCAGAATAAGTGTTCTTCTTTTTTATAATTGCTCTTTTAGAAAATAGATTTTGTATCTATTACCAGGTATCTATTGTAAAGAAAGAATGAGACTCTGGAATAAGCAGCAGAGATGACTGGGTGGCCATTCAGTGGCACACGGGGCCTCCAGGGAGATTCTGATTCCACAGGGGCCTCTCCCCTTCCATCACCTTCGTGTTATTGCACAACTCCACCGATCGTGCATGGGGGGAGAAATGCAGATAATCCTTGTATACAGGCCGGCAAACAAATTCTGTCTGGTGGAGAAAGCCACTTTTGAGTCCATTTGTTAATTCATTTCGATATTCTCTTACTCCATATAAATTAATGATACTTTGCTTTCTTTAAAAGGCTATGACAGGGTGGGCTATGGTGGCTCAGCAGGTAAGAACGCTTGCCTGCTGTGCCTGAGGACCCGGGTTCGATTCCTGGTGCCTGCCCATGTAAAAAAAAAAAAAAAAAAAAAAAAAAA
>PVIY010057877.1:0-12695 GCA_004026745.1 Myrmecophaga tridactyla
CCACTTTTGCCAGTTGGCCCTGTAATGTTCCTTATAGCTTTTTACCTTTTGTTCTAGTTTGCTAGCTGCCAGAATGCAATATGCCAGAAACAAAATGGCTTTTAAAAGGGGGAATTTAATAAGTTGCTAGTTTACAGTTCTAAGGCCATGAAAATGTCCCAGTTAAACCAAATCTATAGAAATATCCAATCAAAAGCATTCAGGGAAAGATACCTTGATTCAAGAAGGCCGATGAAGTTCAGGGTTTCTCTCTCCAGTGAGGAGGCACATGGCTGGAACACAGTCAGGGTTTGTCTCTCATCTGGAAAGGTATATGGCAAACATGGTGTCATCTGCTAGCTTTCTCTCCTAGCTTCCTGTTTCATGAAGCTCACTGGGAGGCATTTTCCTTCTTCATCTCTAGAGGTCGCTGGCTAGTGGACTCTGCTTGTGGCTGTGTCATTCTGCTCTCTCAGAATCTCCAGCTTTGTCCAAATTATTTCCTCTTTTATAGGATTCCAGTAAACTAATCAAGACCCACCCAAATGGGTGGAGACATGCCTCCACCTAACCCAGCTTAGCAGCCACCTTGATTAAATCACATCTCCAGGGGGGTGATCTAATTACAGTTTCAAACACACAATACTGAATAGGGATTAGAAGAAATGGCTGGATTTATAAAATGGGGTTAGGATTAAAACGTCGCTTTTCTAGGGTACATACATCATTTCAAACTAGCACACCTTTCTAATACAGGGTCCGCCCTGGGATCAGGTATTGCATTTAAATGTCATTTCAGATACAGAATAATTTTGAAATGTCCTTCATTCTGAGGATTGTCAGAGATTGAACAGACAATCCTCAATAGACAATTGAGTAGAGCTGAGAGTTATGGTGTTTTTAATTGATCAGCATGTTTCTGCCTACACTGGTTTATTTATGCTATTAGAAAAAGAAAATCCAGACTTTGTCACAGTTATTTGTATTAATGATGGTGAATAAGATTGATTCTTCATAATCTGGATATTTTTATCGTATTCTGTTCTGTCATACTTTACATCCACTGTATTTCACATTTTCATGGGTTTGTAGCTTGAAAAAAAAGGGTCATTGGGTCACTCAAAGTAGTTATTTCCTGGACAACAACAAAAGTCATACAAATGATCTGATCTGTTCCCAAGTAGCACATGTCCTTGCTTGAGGCAGTTGAGGCTAGAGAGTTCTCCTGTAGCAAGGCATGTCCTTGTCTCTGTCTGCTTTGTTTTCCGTTGAGGTAGTTGGTTACTATGGTAGTTAGATTCAGTTGTCAACTTGGCCTGGTGAAGGTGCCTAGTTATACTGCTGTGGACAAGAGTCGATGGCATGTGAACCTCATCTGTTGCTGATTACATCTGCTGTTGGCTAGGAAGCATGCCTGCTGCAATGAATGACTTTTGATTTAATTGACTGGTGCTTAAAGGAAAGAGCTCAATGTAGCACAGCCTAGGCAGCTCAGCATGCCTCATCTCAGCACTCACAACTCAGTCCAGGCCTTTGGAGATCCAGAAAGAAATCACCCTGGGGAAAGTTGTTGGAACCCAGAGGTCTAGAGAGAAGGCCAGCAGAAATCGTCCTGTGTCTTCCCGTGTAAGAGAGAACCCCATTTGAAAGTTAGCTGCCTTTCCTCTGAAGAACTAATGAAATAAATCCCCTTTTATTAAAAGCCAGTCTGTCTCTGGTATGTTGCATTCCAGCAGCTAGCAAACTAGAACAGTTACGTTCAGAATTTTCATGGAAAACCAATTTGAAATTTTTTAAGAACAATTTTATTGCGATTAATTTATATAAAATAAACATTTCCAATGCTGTTCATTCATTGTTGAAGATCTGGGTTTCCCTCTTATTTTGTCCCATTTCTCCCTGAAGAAACTAACTTTCCTTAGCATTTCTTGTTGTGCAGTTCTGGTGCCTGTAAATTTTAGTTTCTTTTATCCAAATATGTCTTTATTGTGCCTTCCCTAAAGAATATTTTCAAATTTATCATTGAACATGGCTGTAATAGCTTTTTTGTTTCATAATTTGAACATCTGGTTTATCTCAGAGTTGGCCTTAACCCGGTGAGAACTGGTCATACTTTCCTGGTTCCTCATGTATTAGTAACATAGGGAACAAAGTAATCACATTTATAGTTTTTCAGATTATGTGATATAATGGGCTATTTGTTGAAGTCATTTGTTTACAAAGAGCTCTATCTTCTGGAGTTTATTTATTTTGTCTAGAAAAGCAACAGCATGCAAAAAAAACACATATCCCTGTAATTACTGTTTTGAACATATAATATTCGACATGATAAGAAAAGTCATTTTGGGTGATTATTAGCATTTCAGAAGAGATTTTTCACTTTACAAAAGATGCCATGGATGAGTTATTTTAAATTTGATGTGTTTTTAGATAATTAAAAATATCTTTACTTCCAATTAAATACCAACCTAAAGCCAACCTAAAGCCAAGAATGAGAATCATCCTAGACATTTAAGCAATAGGGAGCCCTAAATCTCCTGAGTTTGGTTTCCCTGAGTACTGCTACTGGACTCAGAAACACTTTTTCAGATTCTTAAGTGCTGTATGTAGCATAGTTCAAAATCAATGTACTTGGGATGCTTTACTTGTGAAAATCCAAAAATTAACAAATAACTCTCAAGGCCATCTGCATTTCATGTAATGGGCCTACAAGAAAAAAAAATTGCAAAGAAAGGGTAAGTGATGAATTATGAAAAGAGTTTCCTTTTACTTGAAGTATAATTTTTGTTTTAAGGCCTATGAGTGTCCACTTCTGCTGCTTATTTGTTCTCTTTAAGCAATATTTTATCAGAGGATACACCCTTCATGGTGGATTTATCTAATAATATTGTGAATCCTATTTATGTAGTAAATGATCTTGATTACATATTATTTTAAAATAATGCCTTTCGAATTCAGATCATTTGACAATGATCAGAATCTTCAAGTTTTCTGCAAGACGTCTTCCCTTTTTTTAGGATGCACTTTTTCAATTTGAGCTGTAAGGAAAGATATATAGATACCCTATTCACTGACACAATTGGGAGTGGAACTTAGATTTTTAAAATTATCCACCTTATTTCTAGAGTCATTGGTTTTATTTCATGGTCTCAATGTATTTCAACAATATTCCTGTTGCTGTTTTACTTAAACTAAATGTGTGATGCAAACAGAAATAAAGCCGTTCTATAAAAATATAACTCAGGAAGAGCGAGAAAGTATACAACTCCGCTTCCTAAATTATCTTCTCCATTATGGAATTAGATAACCTCAAGGTACTGAGAACAAACCCATGTACCCTCTCTGAATTTGCACAGTCTTTTTCTTTCTTACTTAAGCTATTGTATCTGTGTGTCACAGCCTTCATTTTAAGAATCTATATAACTATGTATTTTGGTGAAGTGCTTTCTCATGGCTTCCTATTACATAAAGAAAGCGTGGTTTACTTTATAGTACCTGAAATAATATCTTGAGAATATAAATAAACAGTAATTACTTCACCTGTTTTAAAATTATTTTAATCATCTCATTCTTTTTTGCGGTCGATAACTATAATAGCAACAAATTCAGACACAACTGATGACGTTATCAACAAGACACTACTGAAGCTAAGAATAACTGTAAGTTACCTGCAAGCTGTCTTTAGTTAAAAACCAGCCTTGATTTTTGAGATTCATACATTTGTGCCTGTGTATATATCTTCCATCATGAGGCGAATATTTATTAGATACCAAAGTCATATTTTTTCCCCAGATTTAGAAATGGAAGTCAGGAAAGCTATAGTATTAGTCTACCCCCAGGTGCTCTTGTATTCCTTTTGGAAATTCCCGTGTAAACTGAGAGCCATAGCAATTAAATTGGGCCTTACTTTGAAAGTGCTACTAATAAGGTGTATTTTATTGTATATGTTATATGCACATACAATAAAATGTTTATATGATTCTCAATGAGAAAATTCCAATCTTCTCTATTTGACTCTTCCTATATCTCTTTTCCTCCTTCCTTCCCTCCCTTAATACTTATCCTGGTTACCTGGTTAAGATTCAGTCAGGGTGATGAATAAAGGACATGTTTTTTAGTGCACTTTGACATAAATAACACGTCTCCTGTCCTGAGGATAACTCAGCTGATCCTCTAATGCATTGGTAAAGAGAAGACACGTTCTGAATGAGGCCATGGATTTGGCGGCATTTGTGTGCACATCACTCTGATCCCTGTTTTGCTTTTAGGATCTGCTCCTTTATGTTTTCATGGGCCTAGCTTGAGATTTTGAACTGGCCCCAGTGGAGGAGATGGGCCTATTTGAGTATGAAGATGAGGTTGGGAATGGAAAGGGGGGAGTTGCAGGGTTTTCCAGCTATACCAACACCACACAGCCACAACTGAGAAGTTTTATTAAAGATAGTGCATCCAGGTGGACAGAAATGGAAGGAAATGCTTGTTAGGGCATGGTACCTTATATAAAATCCTCTATAAATGTGAAGGTGCCTTGCTATTGTGATATGATATGATTACAAGATATGTATTTAAATTTCACCTGATCCAGTTTAATATAAAGCTCCTTAAAATCTGAGGATAACAGAATTTCACATATGAAATCAATGATTTTTTTACCAGGAAGGCATAGTAATATTTTAAAATAAAATAGAATTTATATACACTGAATAAAGCAGACAGCATTGCATTGATTTCTAACCTTTATGATATATATGTCCTGGAAAGAAAAATAATGAGAGTCAGTAGTTTAGCGGTAATAGCAGGGAAAAGAGAGTATTATTAAAGACATAGCTCATTTTATTTGATGATTTTTTTCCTTTGCTCAAAGTGATCAGACTCATGAGACATGAAATCATTTCTGTTTTAATGAAGATAGGAGATATTTGGGTATGCCTATTCTAAAGGTTCCAATACAATGTTCCCAGCCCTACCTTAAGAAAGAGGGGGCAGGGTGGGCCATAGTGGCTCAGTGGCAGAGCTCTCTCCTGCCATGCCAGAAACCCGGGTTCAATTCCTGGTGCCTGCCCATGTATTAAAAAAAAAAATAAAAACATGTCTTTAAAAAAAGAAGGAGGGGGCATTTTTATTTAACTCACTTACTTTTTGTAGTACAGTTTTGAAAAGATTTAGCTGTGTGTGCATGTACACACGAGTCCTAGCTTCCACAGGTGGGGCCTTCCTACCTAAAAGCAAGACCATGATTTTTAATAAGGAATCAAGGGCTGCTAGGTGACCTACCTACCACACCACTGGAAACTTATTTTTCCTTTATCCTCTTCAGGAGGATTCTTTGAAATAACTCAGCAAAATCAGATTTATAGTGTTGCAGGGTGATAATTATAATGAGGATAATTGTTTCAGCATCTCACCTGTTCCCAGCTTAGTGTTGGCATTTTTCTCCCCACAGTGGGGAATAGCGAACGTAAGTCAGTGGGTTGATGTCACTTTGCTCATCTTCTCAAGGCTTCTTGGACTTTTTTGTTAGGGCTGATGAGCTTATGATGCTTTTAAGTTTACTTAGCCCAGGTATAGTCACAGCAGGATATGTGGCTCTCTGTGTAAACTGTTTATTTGGGCAGGATTATAAGGCAATTCCCAATGTTTTACCAGGTGTCTGGAGAGCAGCAGAAGGGAGAACTTCCAAGAAATTAGACTTTTCTTCCTTAGTGAATGAGCATAAATGTGATTTCCTATCTCATGGGCCTCCCACAAAATGAGCTGTTACATTATTGTTCCACAGGTACCTAACCTCTCAGGAGGGACAAGACTAGTCTTTTGGAGTCTAGGAGGAAGACAGCAGTTGCTGAAATGCGCACTTATTAATTTAAAAACTGTTGCCACCTTGGTGGACGGAATAGTATTCACACTCATTCCTATATTTTTTCATTTTGAAATGTAGAAATGCTAAGGAAATGAGTCCCTTTTCAAGTATCAACTGTGAAAGATGTGTAGTGATGCTTAATTCTGTTTTTTTCAAGGGCTCTGAGAAAGATTATTAGGTGTGGGTCGGTTTGGGCAAGAAAAAGACCCCATTCCCTCTCATTGGTGAGTGTCAGAAAACATCTAAGGTGGGGGTATTTGGGTTGAAAATTGTAACTTGAAAGTTTCTAAGTATTGGTTGTTTCATCTTAACCTTAAATACTTTTATAGGTAAAATCTCATACTATATTCATCCACAAATTTAATAGTTACTTAGCACTTGCTTATGACAGTCACTAATAAAAAATCTATATTTAGCAACTTATGATATAGTTGGGGAGAGAAATGTGAATTTTTCCTCACTGTTTTTTTTTCCTTTTGGCAACGAAAGCTGTCTTGACAACCTGTCTGTTTGTTTTTGGTATTAAAGCAATATGTATTCAGATTTCTTTTTCCCCATACGTTTATTTTTCATATTCTACTCTTGAATTCCTCTGTTCCATTTCCTAACAACTAGACAGCCTGTATTTTGTGAGAATGTTCTAAAATCCAGCCATGCCTCTTAATACAAGTATAAGGATTAATACCACGTCACCCAGCACTTCTCTTGAATTATTAAAATAATGAGATAATCATATATACACTCATAGTTTTTACTGTCTGACTGATCCATTTTTTGTGTGGTTTCTCAGACTGAATTCTGCAACACTTGTCCTTGAAGACTTATTGATAAATAGATTACAACTTACCTGAAGTACTGGAATTGTACTGGAACAATTTTATCTAAAAGCAGAAAAAAATTATATGTTGCATCAGCAAATGCATCCAGAGTGATTAAAAAAAACAGAGCAAGTGAAACAAAGGAAGGGATAGGATTTGTAGCAGATTTTGTAGCTTGTGATGGTGATTTCTCCTAGAAATTTTGAGTGCTCTCTCTTAGGTTCATGACCTCTTTTAATCCTCTGAACGATTCTGTGAGGCCATTACTGTGTGATGTTTCCAAGTTATCTGAATAAAATACCAGTTTTTCCCCTATGAGATCAGCATTCTCAGCCTTAAAGTCAGAAAGTCACTACATACATATGTGAGAATAAAAATCCTCCACCCATTTCATGTTTTTTATTAATTTTGATGTTTTTGTAAAAGTCAGCAATAAAGCGAGTAGAACAGGCTGATGGTAACTTTTACACTGAAAACGGCTTCACATACCGTTGCTGGCACTAAGGAGTCCTAAGAACTGTAATTCACAGTGGATCAGCAGTCAGCCGTTCTGTACACATATTTTAATGTGTTTTCATTCCCCAATTATAGATTAACTCTTGGTTATCCTGATGAGTTAGTTCTAGTGTATTGCTTTTATAGAATCTTCTTTTTGCTTTAAAATATTTAAGTTTCTATAATTCCTGTTGTTCTGAATGCTAACATTGTATCTATGCCTAAAGAGTTCACCATGTTACTTTCAATAATAAACCTGAAGCAGAAGATGGGGAACTTTTACTCTATTCTTTAAAATCTGAATCTCTAAAACTATATCTCAGTACAGGGTCTTTGCAGTTTGATATGTGGGAAGCAGTTTAAAGCATGTAATAGCAAAACAAATTGCTTGACAGTCAACTCCTCACAATTGTGTATTCAGTTTCCTTCTCTGTAAATTCCAATGTACAGTTTGCTTCTGGGTTTCCAGCACCCTGCAGTATTGCTTTCAGTAATTGCTTGTGAGGATCACCCTTAGAGGGTATCAACTTTAAGACAGACACACTCCCCTCCACCCCTGCTCTATTCACTGACCTTCATCCATTGGTCTTGAATATCTCTAGCTGTAGAACTAAGAAAAACTAATGAAATATGCATTTATTAAACATCTTGTGCTAAACAGAAGTGATCATAGTGAATCTCAACATTTATAGTCCAATTGTTTAAAAAAATTAACCACAAATGTTTATTAATACATATTTTTTTGATACTTTTAAGTCAACATGATAGGTGGTATAAGTATTTGAAATAGTAAATTTGAGCATCAGAGGAGTCAAGTAATTTGCTAAAGGTGTACAAATCTAGTTAGTGTCCAGGCAAAAACTAGAAGATGTTGAATATTCTCAGATAGAAACATTGCAAAAGCCTATAATGTCCAATGCTCAGTCTGTTCTTTGCATTCCAATCGAGGCAACATGTTTAAGGATATTTTATTGTTTACTTTTTTAAACTCCTTTGCTTTGGCAGCTGCATAATGCCAGGTCTCTCCCTTGAGAAAAGGCACAGCTTTTCTTTCTTCCAGAAGTCCAGGAGAACTGCAGCATGCACTAGGATAGTACAGAAACTCACAGTATTGTAGCTTTGATCATACCCATCATAGTTGCCCTAAATGTGTGTTTTGACATTTTTCTGTGAAAGACATGAAAATCCTTATGGAATTAAAATGAGCCATCTTCCAGCCACTGAGCTCCTGCCACAGGGACCAAGGAACTCCATTTCTCCTTCCACCTCCCATCTCCTGGATCATCATTTCTCATCTCCAGAAATGCATGTTCAGTTTATCCTGAAGCCCAGAAACCCATCCCAGAAGTAGCAAGCAAGAGGTGAGCCACTTCCCTTCCTGCAAGTTCCTTTTTCCTGATTACGTCTCCATTCTTAAAACAAACTCATGACACAGAGATGATTTTCCATGTAGGGCAGATTGGCAAGAACCCAGTCCCAGCCCAAATCAGGCTTAAAGAAACCTCAAAGTTCTGACCACAAGACGTAACTCACTTCTCAGAAGCTTTTTTTCATTTCTCCTGATAGTTACTTATGAATTAGGGTACGTAAATTAAACTAAAACTTTCTGCTATTTCTAATAATCTCATTTCAGACCAGAAGATAGTTAAAATGAGACCATCCACCATAAACTGGGCCTTTTGGCAGGGCTCTGTCTCTCCTCAGGCCAACTCCTGCACAGCTGCACCAGTTCCCAAGCCAAGAGAGCTCTTTGGAGCATCTCTCACAGATGTTTGTGAGAATGACAAGCTGCCCACTTCTCTTCTGGTAGGTTTCTTTGGGCCTTCTGTAGCTCTCCTGTGGAGGAGGCCTCCATCTGTCCAAATGGAGAAATTATTAGACAACCCCTGGCTTTGGCTAAGAAACCTAATATTACTTCAAAGAATAAAACTCTTTGAGCTTTTGCAGAATCCTAAGTCAGACACTGAAAATTTAATCTTGCTCATTCCAGCAGAGATCCACATGTACCTCCTCAGGTAAATCAGATTGTGCTTCTATGTGTTAAAATCTAGACTCCAAGTATTCTCCTTTCAGCATCTTCCTTGAGTATGTACTAGACTCTTCACCTTTAAATCAAGCATACTAATCAATTACTTCTTACTGCTCAGAAGTTCTGACATCTGTTTGATTTGTATTTCAAGTACTTAAGCCATAAATTGTGAAGGCTGATCCTCTGGTGTATATTAATCGTTTAATCCTAATAGAATGTGCTAAATGAAATCCACAAGGTTTGGCCTGTGTTATGTTGAATTAGTATATTAAATCATCAGTCTTAATATTTCTGGGGTCTCCAGTTTCCTTCCAGACATACTAATGCTTCACATGCTAAATATGAAGAAATTTATTGTGCTAGTGCGTGCTATGTACTACACCAGGCTGTGTCTCTCATAGCAGCTTTTGGGCCTACTTTAAATTATCAGTACCCCTCTTTACAAATGAGAAAAAGGAAACTCTCAATAAAGTTGAGTACTCTGCCCAAAGTTGCACAGCAAATGCATGGTATAATAGATTTAAATCTCATGGATTATCTGACTCCAACATCTATTATCTTTCTATGCTGCTTGCAGAAGTCATGACAGTTCACAATAAGGAAATGAAAGACTGATGAAACATGAGTGCAGTTCAAGAAGGCTTCCTGGAGAGATGATTTTGGAGCTTGATTTTCAAGAGGGAAGGAAATGAGTTACATAGGAGTGGGGTCTACAGTTGCTTAAAGGGTAATAAGTAACTAGGAAAGGAGTATGGCAAAAAGATTTTTATATTTGGGGAAGCACATCTAATAAGAAATAATGAGAGAAAGTGACAAGATGGTGGCTTAGCGAGGTATGGGATTTAGTTTGTCCTCCAGAACAGCTACTACGTAGCCAGGAACAGTACAGAACAACTGCTGGGGCCACGTCAGTGACCAGACACACAACGTACCCCAGTCTGGACCAGCTGGACTGGCTGAGAGCCCCACCCCCAGAACCGTGAGTTCCCCAAGCCATGGCAGCCAGCGCCCCTCCCCAACAGGCTGCTTCCCAGAGGGTAAAGGAAAGACTTTACCAGCAGCAGGGGCTGAGCGCAACTAAGCTTCAATTGTGGAATTAATTTACAAACTCTGACTACTAAAAATAGGCCCCCAGCTCAGTTGAACCTGGTCAAAGCAGAGGTTGCTGATTTTTGCCCCGGTGCCGGAGGGGCAGGGCTGACGGTAAAAGAAAAGAGAAAAAAAAGAAACAGGTTTCTTGGATCAGATAGCACCTAATACTTGGCAAGGGTCTGGGCCCTGAAGAAAAGGAGAGGCACATAGAATCTGAAGGTACACAAAGAAACATACCAACTTATGCTCTGATTGGCAAAACTGAGGAATGGGGGTCCTGCTCTGAGAAGGATTTTTCTCTTTTTTTTTTTGTGGTTGTGTTTTTACAAAGGCTTGACTGCCATTAGATACAGTGGCAGGGCTTCTCAGGCTCTAACTGCCCCAGGCATAGGCAGAAACAAGCTGCTTTGAGGGCGTGTCTGGAGCCTGTGCCTTCCCCAGGATAGGGGTGTGGCCCAGCTCAGGTGGATTCCCTCCCTCAAAGAATTCAGACCCCAGGGTTTGGAAAATTGAAGTGATTAAAACCAGCCCACAACCTCTCCTCTGTCTCCACCACACCGCAGCAGGGAGTGTCTGCCAAAGTTAAAGGTACCGCATCATCTTATGCTGGTGGGACCTACAGTCAGACAAGCGCCACATACTGGGCAGAATAAGAAAATCACAGAGTCCAGAGACTTCATAGGAAAGTCTTTCAACCTGCTGGGTCTCACCCTCAGTGAAAACTGATGGAGGTGACTCTTTCCTACTGAGAGGAAGCCAGTTTGGTTTGGGAAAATCTGGCTGGGGTCTATAATACCTAAATAGACCCTCCTAAGGGTGGGGCTGGGGGGGGGGAGTGTGTGGAAAGGCACCATACAGGCAGAGCAAGAAAGAAGAAAACAAGAATTGAAAAATTCTACTCTGTTAAACAAAACCTAAGCTAGTGTGGTCCAGAATAAGCTGAACTGAATGTCAAAGAACAGATAGACAACAAAGTCATCTAGCAAGAAAATCCTAGGTAAAAGAAGTGAAAACAATCTCTAGAATAAATTAATTAAGGTGATTAAATGCCTAAACACCAGCAAAAAATAATGAATCACTCTAGGAAAACTGAAGATATGGCCCAGTCAAAGGAACAAACCAACAATCCAAATGAGATACAGGAGTTGAAACAATTAATTCAGAATGTTCGAACAGATATGGAAAACTTCATAAAAAATCAAATCCAAGAATTGAGGGAGGACATTAAGAAGGCAAGGAATAAACAAAAAGAAGAAATCTAAAGTCTGAAAAAACAAATCATAGAATTTATGGGAATGAAAGGCACAGTAGAAGAGATGAAAAAAACAATGGAAACCAACAATGTTAGTGAACTGGAGGATGGAGCATCTGAAATCCAACAAGCAAAAGAAAATATAGGGAAAAGAATGGAAAAATATGAGCAGGTACTCAGGGAACTGATTGACAAAATGAAGCACATCAATATACGTGTTGTGGGTGTCCCAGAAAGAGAATAGAAGGAAAAAGGAGAAAAACTAATGGAGGAAATTGTCACTGAAAATTTGCCAATTTTTATGAAAGACTTAAAATTACAGAACCGAGAAGTGCAGCATACCTGAAACAGAATTGATCCAAATAGACATACTCCCAGACACTTACTAATCAGAATGTCAAATGTCAAAGAGAGAGAGAGAATCTTGAAAGCAGCAAGAGAAAAGCAATCCATCACATACAAGGGAAGCCCAATAAGACTATGCGTAGATTTCTCAGCAGAAACCATGGAGGTGAGAAGACAGTGGGATTATATATTTAAATTACTAAAAGAGAAAAATTGCCAACTAAGAATTCTATATCCAGCAAAAGTGACCTTCAGAAATGAGGGTGAAATTAAAACATTTTCTGACAAAAAATCACTGAGAGAATTTGTGACCAATAGACCGCTCTGCAAAAAATACTAAAGGGAGCACTAGAGGCAGATATGAAAAGACAGGAGAGAGAGCTGTGGAGAAGAGTGTAGAAACGAAGACTATCAGTAAAGGTAAAAAGAAGAAAAATTAGATATGACATATAAAATCCAAAAGGCAAAAAGGTAGGAGAAAGTACTACCCGTACAGTAATAACTCTAAATTTTAATGTATTAAACTCCCCAATCAAAAGACATAGACTGGCAGAATGGATTAAAAAACAGGACCCATCTATATGCTGTCTGCAGGAAACACATCTTAGACCCAAGATAAACATAAGTTAAAAGTGAAAGGTTGGGAAAAGATATTTCATGCAAATAACAATCAGAAAAGAGCAGGAGTAGCTATACTAATATCCAACAAAGTAGTCTTCAAATGTAAAAAAATTAAAAGCAACAAAGGAGGACACTATTAATAAAAGGAACAATTGAACAAGGAGACATAACAATCAAATGTTTATGCAGCGAGCAGAATGCTCCAAA
>PVIY010057878.1:0-12686 GCA_004026745.1 Myrmecophaga tridactyla
TAACCAGTAATCCATGACTGAGTTCTCGCCATCTGCCAGTCACTGCTTTAACTCCCACCACGACTCCACCAGGCAGAAACAATTTCACGCCAGTTTACAGATAAGGAAACTGAAGTTCAGAGAGTTGTCAGTTTCCTCGCCTGAGGTCATGGTTGACAACAAGTGCCCGAGCTGGGACTGGAACTCCGGCTCTGTTCTGAAGCCCCCTTGCATCACCACTGTTACAACAGAATCACCACTGTCCCCTCCCCTCCCCACCCCCTTTTTTCTAATGAAGTCCAATGATACATCATCAAAGTGAGCCTCTTACACTAGGAAAATTGTTTTAAGTTCTTTGATTAATTCTGAACCTCTGAGGGAGTAATCAGGACCAGGCTAGTTAATTGTATAACACAAATGTGTTCTTTTCAACACTTAAGAAGTTTGACAGCACAAAAACATTTCCCCAGGCAGATGTTGTTGCTTCGTAAGCAAGTTTTGAAAAAGGCTGGCAGCATCCTTAGATGACTTCCCTGCCGAACTATTTTCTTGATTCATCAGAGCAATAGATGCAGTGTAAGCCAGTGGGGTGCCCCTGAAAAAGCACAGCATCTCAGTCCGTATTCTTGTATGGCAGGGGAGTGATCGGCCGCTCGGGAGGACCTGTGAGGGTTTACAGCCTACCCGGTCGTGAAAATTATTCCTCAGCGGTGGCCAATGGCATCCAGTCTCAGACCCTTTCCAAATGGTCTGCTTCTTTCACGGTGACCAGTAGGTGCAATTGCTTTGTTCTTACTTTTTGTAAATCTTGTCTTCCTACCCCCACGAGGTTTTCTGCTTTCCTTAGCTCAGCCTCTTTGACACTGATGGAAAACCCGGGATCAAGACTGAAGAGGTCATCCGTGGGTTTGAGTCATCCCTGAGGGGTCCGCTACCCATTCAAGCCTAATTTGGTCAAATTTGGAGGAAAAATGATCTTGCTGTTAGAAGACAAAATAGAAACTTGAATTTTGGGCAGTCAGAATGTGCTGAAACTTACTAAGTAATGGCAGACCAAAGAAATTAGAGAAGTCATTTTTGGTGATCTTTAAAAAAACAATGCTATAATATGAATTAATTTTTAGTCTCTGAAGCCAGCCTGCAGCATGATGTTTACTCCTGCAGTAATTATGAATCCCTATGACATTCATCATCGTATAGAACTCTAAATTAGATTCGCTATGCTTTGGTGAAGAAGGAATAAGAAAAGAAAGACTTCTCTTTATTTTAACAGAAGGCAAAAGTGATACCCAGGAAGCCACAGGACGAACAGTGTCCACAGTCCATCCACCAACAGGTAGGAAACATAGAGCCTATCTCCTAGATGACTGGTACGGAATTTGGAAATGATAAATAAGTCTGTTGTTAGTAGAAGGTCTCAAAAAATTAATATGGATGGGAAACAAAACAAGTATCTTAATATTATACCAGTATATTATATAGGGAAGCATATACAATTTTGTATTTCAAATTCTTCATCTTTCTTATATTCTCAATTATAAACTCTACTACAATTATTCTTGAACTCCTAGCACTCCACCCAGATTTGATAAACCATGCCTATGAGCTGGGAAAAGTGAAAGTACCATGAACTTCTTCCTAGTTCCATTTGCCTCGTTCAGTTCCTTTACAGCTCTGTCATATATGAATAAAGGGAATCGATGTGTGTCAACTTTAAGAAATACCCAGAGACCCTCTTTTCTAAGACTGTGGTGGCTTTAAAGTCACAGAAATTAAAGGTGTTAGAAACATTGGCTTCCAATCCTGCTTCATCTATGGCTTTGGAATATGAAAGGCCTGGACTGCAGGCATGCCAAATACGTAGACCTCCTATAGTTCTTACTTGTTTATTGGTTGGGGTATTGCTTCTCCAGTCCAGAAAATCAGGAGGGATATTAATTAAAAAAAAAAAAAAAAAAAACTATTTTCAAGAATGACATTCCTTTTCATGGGCTTTTCCCTATGTGGGCTTCTCGCTGTGGAGCCATCTTCCTTCTTCTAATGCCACATGCTTCCTGCATTTCAGGGAAAAGACTAAAGAAAACACCCGAGAAGAAAACTGGCAATAAAGGTAGGAGTCAGGATATCCATTTGGGAAGATAGCGTTTCTTCTCTTACTTTTGCTCTCTAAGATAAGACTGCTAATGGAAAGTACTTGTTTTGGGTGTTCACAGACTGTAAAGCAGACATTGCATTTCTGATCGATGGAAGTTTTAATATTGGGCAGCGCCGGTTTAATTTACAGAAGAATTTTGTTGGGAAAGTGGCTCTAATGTTGGGAATTGGAACAGAAGGACCACACGTGGGCCTTGTTCAAGCCAGGTACCAACCTTGTTAAAATGGGAGGATTGTTGAGTAAGGTGTTGACTGACGACAAATGATCCTTTTACCATGTATGTTCATTTCAATTCAATACAGACATATTGAATTGTGTACAATCTGGATTCCCAAACTATAAATTCAAGACTTAAGACTGACTGGGCAGATTAGATAGATTTGAGTGCCCCTTTCCTGAGTAAAAGGATTTAGAGAACTGTACGAACCTTCTTGAAGATCAGATGGTTGACTAAAGAATTCCATTGCTCACACAAATCACCTCTGCACATGGACGTTTGTTCAATTCCCAATTTCTCTTTTCCAAAGAGAGAGGGAAATATGTCTATTCCTCCTCCCTGTTGTTGTTATTCTTTTTAGCTCTTTCCATATACCCTTCACTAGAAATCTGAAGCATGACTTTTTTATTTATTCATTTTTAAATAGTATCTATTGATAGCTTTAATGGAAAACTTGAAAGATAGATAAAGCTCTTAAGAAAACAAATTCCCCAAATCACACTCCCTAGAGACAATCACTGTAAAACGTTTTATTTCCTTTCGGCATTTTAAGAAAATAATTGATTGTAAATATATGCATATTCCTGTTTCTAAAGCTCAAACTGTTTCCGCAAACAGAACCCCTCTACTCATTAAGCATTAACCCCACCTTCCTGTTTCCCACCCCCAACCCTGCTACCCTATAGTCTACTTATTGTCTCTATGAATTTGCATGTTACATTTAATTTATTCTTATGTTATATTTTACAACTGACTTTTAATCCAAATAGAAATTTTTTGGTGTGAGGCAAGAATTTAATTTTGTTGCTTTCTACATGACCATTTATTGTTCCCATACTGTTTTAGAAATGAGCTACTTATTCCACTGATTTGTAACATCACTTTTGTACATATGTTTGGGCAAGTCTATTCCTTTGCTATGTGCTAATTCTTACATCTTCTCTACACTGATTTTTGTAGCTTTATTGTACATTTTAACATCCCATAGGGCAAATTCCCCTGCATTACTTTTTGCTTACAATTTTTTCTTACTACTTTTATATAATTCTTTTTCAGAATGAGAAGTACACTACTTTGTTGACATACAGAGACTAGATTCTCTATAAACTTCCTGGGTTATACTTTTTCTGTTTTAGAAAGAGCATTATAATAAACAAATTATGTCAAGAGTTTCTATTTAAGCAGAATTCCAAAATATAATCATTAAGGAGGCAAAAATAAGGCTAATCTCACAATTTGCATAGTTGCAAAGTGACCTAAAAAAATGAAAAGGTCATCAACCCATGAAATCAGATATTGTAACCCAACATTCCACCAGGCATTTAGAAATCTACCTTATTCAATCAGTGTTATACTTGTCCCTCAACAATCTTGACTTAATGAGGTGGCTACTGATAATGTTAACGTCTTAAAATGTTATACTTATGAAATATTGACCTCTCTAAAAGCTAAATACAACAAATTTGCTTTAACTAATTGCTTTTACTCAACATGGTCTCGAGCACAGACTAATTATAAAAGTGAGCTGAGATTATTTTAATATTGAATATGGAAATTAAAATCCCAAAATCACTTATACCACATGTAATTGTAAGACCGACAAATGTCAATCATATTTCTTATAACAAAAATTCACTATTTTAAAACTTCATAGGCTTGTTTAGTGCTTCCAGGGTTCCCCACTGGGAAAGACTTAGCCTCAAACCCAGAAATTCCCCCAGCTGCCTGCTCAATTCTACAGACTTCCATTAAGCACAGTCAAGCCTGGTGTCAATTGCTTCATATAGTTTAGGCACGCACTTTGGAGCCAGATGGACTTGAATTTAAAATGCAGCTACATTTGTTGGGCAAATTATCTAAATACCCTGAGCCTCAATTTCTACATTTATAAAACAGGGAGAATAATTCCTATTTTATAGAGTTATAATGAAGTGAGATTATATATGTGATATGTAAGGATTTAGGTCATTACCCGGATTATAATAAGCTCTAATGAAGCAATAGTCCTTGTTACATTGCTGAAATGTCCCCAATAATTCAAATAGGGATGCAGTGTCTTTGTTGACTTTATACTGTCGGATTAAAAAAGAAATTTGGGTGTTGTCAGGTTTAAAGACTTCAAAACGCAATAATGTTGCTTGTTTGCCTTTCCAATTCTTCCTGGATAACATTTTCTTGTTTTTCTACTTAGTGAACACCCCAAAATAGAATTTTACTTGAAAAACTTTACATCAGCCAAAGATGTATTATTTGCCATAAAGGAAGTAGGTTTCAGAGGGGGTAATTCCAATACAGGTAAGTAGACTTTGTCACCTGAGATGTAACATAGGGGAGGATTATCAATGATGAGGCATGTAAAACAGTATTATGCTATTTTTGCATAGGGAACTGTGAAATGCTTCCTCCTGGCAACTGAGAAATCTTGTTTAGGTCTGCACTTAATTATCAGACTCTTCAATTTATAAAGGAAAATATAACAAAAGGTTGATATTTCTTATTTAAAAAAAGAAATCCAAGGCGTTATGATTTGTAATCCTTATATTGGATAGCCATAATGTCACTTTAGAGAGGTACCTGTGTACAATGTTAAAAAGAAGCAAATATTAACAGATGCATCTAATGAATGTAGATGTGCTGGAACTAAAGCAGCTCTATTGACTCTCTAAGGAAGGACTTCTTCTGTTGAATCCTTAGAGGTATTAATCCGTCACCAAGGTGCTGGGTAGAGCATGTACAGGAGAGTAGGAGTCACTTTTTTGTTTTTTACTGGTGATTGATATGAGGAAAGGAAATGTGAGGCTTCTGGGACATGGAGGGGGAAGTAATGTGGGTTGTGAAGACAAAAAATACATTCAAAGTTCTGATGAATAAACTTTCCATTCTGATGCAACTTTTCTAGAACAAGAGTTCTAAATTAAATCCTTAAACTTGAGGTTATCAGGTTGCTACAAGGGAAATAGAAATGTCTTCTGAGCAGTGCGACAATGCTGCTCCAATTTGCTTTTTTCAAACCCAGGAAAAGCCTTGAAGCATACCGCCCAGAAATTCTTCACAGCAGATGCTGGCGTGAGAAAAGGAATCCCCAAAGTGGTGGTGGTGTTTATTGATGGCTGGCCTTCTGATGACATCGAGGAAGCAGGCATCGTGGCCAGAGAGTTTGGGGTTAATGTATTTATAGTTTCTGTGGCCAAACCTATCCCTGAAGAACTGGGGATGGTTCAGGATGTTGCGTTTGTTGACAAGGTAAGGCAGGGAGAAGTATCTTTGGTTATGACAACCGAAATACTCAGTTCTGGGACCATAGGCTGAGTGCTGGCTGGCTCGTATTTGGATGAAGTTTGAACCCTCGAGATTTCACGTTTATAAGTTTAAAGAAGAAACAACATTGGATCCCTTCTGATATCTTTTGTGTGTCTCCCCTGTTAGGCTGTCTGTCGGAACAATGGCTTCTTCTCTTACCACATGCCCAACTGGTTTGGCACCACCAAATACGTAAAGCCTCTGGTCCAGAAGCTCTGCACTCATGAACAAATGATGTGCAGCAAGACCTGTTATAATTCAGTGAACATTGCCTTCCTAATTGACGGTTCCAGCAGTGTTGGAGATGGCAATTTCCACCTCATGCTTGAATTTGTTTCCAACATAGCCAAGACTTTTGAAATCTCTGACATTGGTGCCAAAATAGCTGCTGTACAATTCACCTATGATCAGCGTACAGAATTCAGTTTCACTGACTATAACACCAAAGAGAATGTTCTAGCTGTAATCAGAAATATCCGCTATATGAGTGGTGGAACAGCCACTGGTGAGGCCATTTCCTTCACTGTCAGAAATGTGTTTGGTCCAATAAGGGATAGCCCCAACAAGAACTTCCTGGTAATTGTCACCGATGGGCAGTCCTATGATGATGTCCGAGGCCCTGCTGCTGCAGCACATGATGCAGGTAAGGTCCTTGTCCTTTCTTGGGGAAGGTTACTGAGGAGGGGAGTATTTAGGAGTAAATAAAAACTTGAGAATTTCTTTTACTGAATACCTACTACAAAGTGGCAGACACTGTCCTAAGAGCTTTAAGCAATATTCCTCATTGTCAAAGTAGTGCTATTAAGTGATCTCATTTTACAGATGAGTTAATAGATATGGAAATGTTAAATAACTTCCCCCAGTTCACACAGCTAGCATGTGGTGAGGCCAGGATTTAAATCCAGGCGGTCGGACTCCAGACACACTCCTAACCCCACTGTGCTGTTGGGAGAATTGCCATGAGAACCATGTCATATGTAAGGAAATATGTTATAGGTGCTTACATTTGACTCAAGCTTGTAACCTATCTCCAAATAATCACCGTTTACCATAACCTATGAATATATCTTTAATAATTTATCATAAATTTTTAAGTAAAAATTTCAGTCTGGTATGACTTTTCTAAAATGATAAGTCCTCCAAAAGATTTTAGTTCTATACCATCTAAACTTACTTAAGTGTCTTTTTCTTTTTCTTCCCTTACGATAACAAAATCACACTGTGGTCTAATAAGAGTATAAGAAAGGGTTTTCTTTTTCCTTCACACTAGCAGCAAAGGCCACTAGTTCCTTAACACGTTAGCATAGCGTACTGCTGAGACCAAACAAGCCCACAGCGATGTCACCTTTCCTGAGATGTAACTGAATGACTGGAGTCGAATCATGATTTTAAAAACAAAAACACCGATTTAGGAGAGGAAGGATCAGTACACTTGCATTTGTTTATACCTTAATGTTTTACCTTTCTCTTCCTCTTTTTTATTTAATTCCTGATGATTTGGCCTTTGTCCTCCCTATATATTTACTAGCACTTTTGCTAATGCACTATGTACCTTGTTGATGGAATACTGTTTTTAAATAGGACAGAGAATACATGCAATTTAAGCTATACATCTGGCTTATAAGAGGTATTTTATATATATCAGCAGCTAACCTATGTTGACATGAAGGCCTGTTTGCTCTCATATTCCTTATCACTTAGCTTACTGAACTAATTTATAGTTAACAAGATTGTATTCTTGCTAAATATCATAAACTAGAGTAATTCAAATTCAAAGATATTTTCCCTATGTGATTAATTGAACTTCAGGTGTTTGGGTCACAATGAAATAATTTCATGAAAATGATCTCTTTTAGTGATAGTGAAATCCAAGTTATAAAAGTAAGAAAATAAGATAGGCTGTTAGGGCTAGGTTAGGACTGTTTTTTGTTGTTGTTTCGTTCCTAATGTCTTCTTTTTTTCAACATTTCTTATTGTGAAATATAACATGTATACCAAAAAAAGCAATAAATATCAAAGTAAATTTTGACAAGTAGCTAAAGAACAAAGTAATGTATGGGTTACAGTTCCACAATTTCAGGTGTCTCCTTCTAGCTGCTTTAAGACACTAGAGACTAAAAAGAAATATCAATATAATGATTCAGTAGTCATACTCATTTGTTAAATCCTCTCTTCTCTATTACAACTCCTCCTCCTTTGACATTTCTCCCAATCTTCAGGAATATTCGGTAAATGACCATTCTAACTTCTTCATGTTGAAAAGGGGTTTCAACCTTATGGGGTAGGGAGATGCAACTGGCTGATGTTCTTGGAAAGAGTGGTAACTCTGGTTTTCAAGGCTTATCTGGCCTAGGAAACATCTGGAGGTTATGTTTCTGAAAAATAAACTTAGTGAGTGAAACTTTTATAGCGTATCAGACTGAGCCCTGGATATTCTTTAGGGTTTACAGGAATACCATTGTTTGGGATGTGGCATTCCATGGCAATTAGCAATATCTAGCTGAAATTTAGCAAGAGTAACTTCCAAAATAGCCTATTGACTCTATTTGAACTCTCTTAGCCACTGATACTTTATTTTTTAACATTTCTTTACCCCATTTCAGTCAGGAAGTTGTTGTCGATCCCAGGACTAGGTTCATCTCTGGAAGTTATGTCCCATATTGCCAGGGAGACTTATGCCCCTGGATGTCATGTCCCACTTAGGGGAGAGGGTAATATTTTTTTCACAGAATTGCACTTAGAGAGAATGAGGCCACATCTGAGCAACAAAAGAGGTTCTCTGGAAGTAACTCTTAGGCATAATTGTAGTAGGCTTAGCTTCTCCATTGTAGATATAAGTTTCATAAGAGCAAGTCTAAAGATCAAGGGCTTGGCCTATTAACATGAAAGCCCTTAATGTTTGAAAGAATTTCAGGGGCTTCCTAGGTGGGAAAGTTCAATAGTTCCATATCTTTTCTTGAGTCCCTCAAGGGATTTTGCCAATACTTTTAAATTATCTTCCCAACAGACTTTGGGATGCATCTGGGTTTTGCAGTAAGCTATACAAAATTGCAAGACCTTGATCCCAATTCTAGGCTCCATGTGTTTAGATTGTTTAACTGAACTGGCCAAACAGATTAAGTTAGGTTGTGTTCTACAGAAAATTTAGGTTTTGGACAAAATAAACTTTTCTTTCTTCAGTCTCATACAGTAATAGAAGTTCTAAAATACAGACAATATCATCCTTTACCCTGTATTCTAATTTACCTTTCAGGACTGTTTTTTGCTTTATTTTTAAACTATAATTATAACTGGGACTGAACTGAACCATCTAAGCTTGAATACAGAACTGAAAGGAGTAAGGAAAACTTAGGGGAAGGAAAAAATGTATATAAATACGTTTTGCCAGAGGGTAGAAGTGGGGAAACGGGAGTATTGGCTAGGGATGATACATTCATGCAATGTTTACGTCATCTAAACCTGCCTTCTATCTTAAGTCTTCACAACCCTGAGCACTGTTTATCAATAGAAGTGGAATGAAATCTTGGATGGTAGGGGAGTAGCTATTACAGATACTCTCAAAGTGTGTTGTGTCATTATGGGGAATTTAATCCTGGAGAAGATAGGCAGTAGTGTATTCCAAGAATCTGTTTAACAACTACTATAAAAGGGATCGAAGTGAGTCAACTAATATGGCATTACTCCAACCAAAATGTATACCTGCACTAAAAGCCTTCTATAACTGAAGGGAAAGCAGTCAAGATGCCTCAATATAATTGGAAGAAACAATTCCAACTTATAGAAATTTCTCTTTGGCTGTTTGTATCAACAGAATAATATTTGCTCTGTGATTAAAGACTGACAATTTCTGACCATTGGACAGTTTGCCAATTTAACATAGTGGAATGGAAGAAAGTTATTGTTCATTGAGGACTGGTCATCATTTCCCAGACAATGCAACACCTTTAGAAAACTTTGGTTCCATTTACTTGTCTCATCTTTTGTGCCATTCTTTCTTGCTCTATGGTACTAGCTATGCGTCAAGTATGGTGATTAATTGAAGTGATGGTAGCATATAGTCCTTTCTAATGCCAATTAGTAGGTAGGTTTTGACCTACCTACTAATTTGGTACAGGAAACTGAATTCTTCTCTTAAACTATGTACTAATATATGAAAAGTATATACATATAATTTTCTATTTAAGCTGAAGCCTTGTTTCAGTTCACTTTAAAACATTTCTATTGCAGGTATCACCATCTTCTCTGTTGGTGTGGCTTGGGCACCTTTGGATGACCTGAAAGATATGGCTTCTAAGCCGAAGGAGTCTCATGCTTTCTTCACCAGAGAGTTCACAGGATTAGAACCAATCGTTTCTGATGTCATTAGAGGCATTTGTAGAGATTTCTTAGAATCCCAGCAACAGTGACATTTTGATAAGTGGAAGAAAAAGTGCAAGGCACTCTAACGTATAAGCTGTATTCTCTTACTGAAATACTATAGCCTAACTAGCATCAGATACAAAACAATTATATTAAAGATGTCAACAGCTGTTTTAATAAGCAAATAAGCATTCATCTAAAGCTACTACATTCTGATTACAGTTTATAGACTTCAATTGTTCAAAAACACTGCTGAAGCTTCCTAATCATTACCATTAGAAGCTCAGGAAAGAGTAGTTGTGATGGATTAAAATCAAGAGTTCTATTTTATCATGCCTATTAAATATATGGACATGCAATGTCCATAGCTCAATAAAATAATCTGATACTTAGACCAAAAGCAACATTCCTTGCCAAATCTTTCTGTACTGAATATACAAATAAGATGAATGAGAAATTTCAGTGAAAATCAGCTCTAAAATATAGTTCGAGTGTAAACATTTTGACCCTATAGATGTTTTTTTAAAGCCAGTCAATAAGATAGTTACTTCATATATTGAAGTTTGCATATGGATGATTTCGAAGAGAATTGTGTATCAAGCTGCTTTTGTAGTGTGTTTTCATATTAACTTATGAATGAAACTATCACACTGAACAAAATGGCAGGATTACTTGGTATTTTTCTATTTATATCTTTAATTTTATATGTGTATAGATTTGGCTTGCACTCTAAAATGTCATCCATGTACTAAAGAAGCTGTTAAGGTGGTAAAATTTTTACTTATTCTTTATACTTTAAACATTTAGCTTTAAAGAGAAACACATGTTAAAAATATAACTGCAGGAAAAATTAGTTTGAATATTCAAGCAATAAAAATCACTGTGACTGTTATTCTAAATTGCCTTACTCTTATTATTCTAAGTGTCTCTCTTTAGGATAGTAAAAATTCATAGGATAGTAACTAATTCATGTGGAAAGACTGGTCTGAATTTTGCTTAAAAAACATGTAATAATACCAACTATATTTATTTTTTCTTTCTGAAAATTTTTTAAATTTTTATTTTTTATATCTTTTTAAAATTTATTAATTAAAAAATTAAGAAACAAAATAAAACATCAACATACATAATCAGTAATTCACAATATCATCACTTAGTTGCATATTCATCATTTCTTAGAACATTTGCATTAATTAATTTGCATTAATTAGAACATTTGAATTAATGAAAATTATTTATTGATGGTCTACCATGTATTATGCAATGCCCTAGACATCACACACAGCTATTACCAGGTTGCACAGTTCGAAAGTGCTGCTTTTAGGAACTTGAACAAAAAAATGTTTTGAAATTGCCATTAAAAAAAAACTTTTTATTTTGAACTCCTTTCAAACTTACAGGACAGTTAAAAAATATAAACCCCATACAGAGAACTCCCATATACTCCTATTACCCCAGATATCCAGCTTAGCAAATTCAAACATTTGGAACAATTGTTTTATCATTCCATCTATCAGTCAATCATCTATCTATTGATCCATTTTCTGAACATTTGAGTGTAGGCTGTATATATCATGCACCTTTAAAAGTTAATATGGCCATGTACATTTCCCAGGAACAATGATATTCACTTATGTGACCACCTTAAGTGCAAGTATCAAGTTCAAGCAATTTAATATTGATAGAAAACTTTCATTCAGTCTATATTCCAATATTTTCTTATGTACCCAAAATGTCCTTTGGTGCCTTTTCTCTATTATTTGATCCAGTCCAGAATCCTGTATTGCATTTAATTGCCATTGTCTCCTAAATTGCTCATTTTTAACTTGTGGGAACATGTATACGACAAACTTTCCCACCTCAGCCCCTCCCAAGTATAATATTCATTGGGATTATTTACACCTTGTGGTAGAGTCACCACCTTCCATTTCTGAAACATTTCCACCTCTCAGCCAGATACCATGCACCTCATATGCATGAACTCCCCATTCCCCTTGCACCACCCTCATCCTCCTCCCTTCCTCTCCCCCTTGCCCCTGGCATGGGGTCTCCGTGAGCTTGCATATTTTTTATATTTTCTTTGTAGTTACCATGGGGCTTAAATTTTTTTTTAATTTTTTATTAATTAAAAAAAAATTACATGAAACACAAACACTCCCAACACATACACTCAGCAATTCACAATATCATCACATAGTTGCATATTCATCATCATGATCATTTCCCAGAACATTAGCATCAATTCAGAAAAAGAAATAAAAAGACAACAGAAAAATAAAACAAACAGAAAAAAAAATTTTACAGGCCATACCCCTTACTGATCCCTTTCATTGATCACTAGCATTTCAAACTAAATCTATTTTAACATTTGTTCCCCCTATTATTTATTTTTATTCCATATATTCCTCTCATCTGTTGACAAGGTAGATAAAAGGAGCATCAGACACAAGGTTTTCAAAATGATACAGTCACATTGTGAAAGCTGTATCATTATACAATCATCATCAAGAAACATGGCTACTGGAACACAGCTCTACATTTTCAGGCAGTTCCCTCCAGCCTCCCCATTACTTCTTGGATAACAAGGTGATATCTACTTAATGCATAAGAATAACCTCCAGGATAACCTCTCGACTCTGTTTGGAATCTCTCAGCCATTGACACGTTGTCTCATTT